>JBAMIG010000005.1:5451711-5463509 GCA_037177335.1 Kiunga ballochi
ACCAGTCCTAGACCTGTCCTAGACCAGTGGTGTCTTCGAGGGTCGGTATCCGGCGGGTTTTTTTGTTCCCATGCTCCAATTCACCGGACACAAAAAATAAATATGTAGGAGCCATAAACAGGGTTGTGGAGTAATTGTCACTGGGATGGATGATTTGCTGTACGTGGTTACCATGGTGATGTCATTTGGATGGGGTCATGTGGCTGTATGTTTGAACATTCACTGGGTTTGGCTAGAGAGGAGGCCTGGGTAGCTGTAATGGTACATGCTGACCTTTAAACACTACATCTAGTGGCCTACATTGCGTTATGCTGTGATTATGCATGTTGAAATAAAGAAATGTAAACCCACATTTGTGCATTTTCAGGAAACTAACAAATAGACCGAGCTTTTACTAGTTTATGTACATCTTAACACTTAAACCTGTTACCATGAGGTGAGTTAGTGCTGGCCCCGAGGGACTGGAGTTTGACACCCTGTCCTCATTCTCAATTAATTAGCTTTTTTTTTGTGTTTTCCAGCAGGAGAATGTCGAGATAGTACGAGATACTGCGAGAAGGTTCAACAGCTTGAGCTCTGCCCTCTGCCCCAGTTTAAGACCCGGTGCTGCTACTCCTGCCGAAACACCTGAACCAGGAAATGGTGAGACACCAGCAAGTGGAAAAACCTGGATAGGCTGGGGAACAGGCCTGCAGAGACTTGAAAGCTTTTATTCCCCCCCATCCTCACAGCCATGAGCCAGCAGTGTCAAATAAGAATAGTGAGTGTGGAGGAATGTTTTTGTGATCTCCTCTCCTGATGGATGCCGTGTGTGGGTTTGAAGCTGAGGGTATTGTTTTCAATATGAAAGATGAATCTGCTAGCAAAGCTTCTTTTCTTTGAATCTTTTTGTGTTTTCATTTTTAAATCAGAAGTTTTTGAAAACACTTTTTCTTTCCAAAGTGAGCTAGTTTCCATTTTAGGATAAGAAACTTGTGGTGACTGCCAAGTTGCTGAAAGAGGAACTCAAGGCCCTAAAGCATTCACCAACGACTCTCCACATAAGTGTAATACGGTGTAGTTTCAGGGTTTTTCATTGAAAATACTATTTTCAACGGTAGCGCCAGCACAAAACAGGAGAGGATATCATAAAGGAATGTCCCACCTAATTTTTTATATTAATCAACCACGTAGCCGAGATTCCCGGGTAAACCCAGGAGTTTGTGATAACCACTGGATAGTTGCGTGTTTCCCTTTGTTGGGAACAATGATGTTGGATAGATTTGATGAGGAAACTCGGTATGAGGGGGAAAGAGATAATGATGCTGCTAATATGTAAAAGACATTTTGCATCAACTACAGAGATGGACCTTATTACCATTTTGGGTGACACGCTGATAGCAGGGTTGCAGGTGTTTGACTACAGGTTCCTGTGAGAATAGAAAGGGGGAAGTTATATGCATTGGTTGTACGAAAAGGGGTAATATTTAAGGGAAAAAGACGCCTGTGTTGCACTCAGAACTTACAAATGTATTTGTTTAGAACATGGCTTGCAGAGTTTTTATATTTTTATGAGTACATTTTTTAAGTTTCATTGTGTTAATAGTTTGTTTTTAGTTTTTTTTTTGTGATATTTCTTGAAAGTTTGTCAAAATGTCCTTTTAACCACTTTGTGGGTGCTCCAATAGCTCCCCACTGACCTAATAGAGCCCAGTTCATCCTGACCACCTAATTGCATTTTCATTAGTCTAAAGACTCATTTTTTTTGGCTGTTTTCATGTTTTCATAGTTGGATTTCTGCGTTACTAACTGTAATGTGCACGCCGCACGCTGGTAAACATACAGGGAAGTTTTATTGAGGTCATGAATAATTTAGAATAGTTACATTCGTGTACAAGATGAGCAGGGTTTGCACTTGGGACTTTATGTTTTGTGATGACGCATCATCTGAGAGCTACGTGCTCTTTCAAGGAGATGTCGATATTTCATATCACAAAAAAATATATATTGTTTTACATGTTACTTATGCTCCTAAGTTATGTCGATATTTGTTTTAGTCATTTATACTATTTATTTTCATGAGTTCTTTGTGCATAGTTTTGTAAATAAGTGGGTGGGGGTTGTTTCCTTGCAGCTGATGGTGTTGATGTTCATCGGGGTGGGGGGGTGGGGGCTCTTCTTGGGGATTTTTATGTGTTGCTTTCTGCTCATCCCTGATTTGTTGCTAAATAAATTGAAGTACATTCCTTTTTATAACCTGATTGTTGTGGGGTTTTTTCTTTTTTTAAAGGAAAAATTTGTCTGAGTTTTAAACTGAACCTACAAAACAACATCATGACTGAAAAACAAGACTTTCAAGTTTACACTTTCATCTAACAGGCTCCAAATATTTCACCAACTGCACTTCCTCTTTCCTGTGTTTAAAATATAATGGCTCACTCTGTCTCGCTTGATTTCACAAAGAGGACGAGGAAATCTTCCTCACTGGCTCCATTTCAAACTCAGATTATCAGATGATTCTGACTGGACTTTGTTTCATCTGTGCTTTGGATTAGTTCAGACCAGTTATGGTGGAAAAGGATCAATGTAATTCTTGCTTGGTGGCCGTGAGAGTGCAGCGGGTTTTTCTTGTGGATGAACTGGAAGGACAGATTGACTCCGTCCTGGAAGCTTTAGTAAGTCGGGAAGTGTTCACTCGGGATGATCGCGAGGAAGTTCTGTGTCAGCAGGGGCCCCGGGCAAGAGTGCGAAAGGTGCTGGATATCCTGGAGTGCAAAGGAGAGGAAGCAGCTGAGGTATTTCTCAGTGTTAGAAGTCATCCTAAACGATTCAAAGACAGGAACAAAAGTCAACCTCTGTCAACAGGTAAGCTGATCCATACGCACTGGGCATAGTTTAAGCAATTTTGCCTTTGTACTTTGCTAAAAACAAATATTTAATGCCATGAATATAAGCTGTATTAAAATATTCATTTGTAAATCATTGTATTTATCTATTTTTTTAAGAGTTTTGACAGTACTTTGGGGTAGAATAAGTTTTATTTATTTGTGCTGTTAATTTAACTCTTTTTATCATATTTCTGTATTGTTTGCATGATCAATAAACACCATTGACTCGTTACCACAGGCAGTCAAAAAACTCCCTTTCCCTATTATGCAAGACATGAGTTTTTCTTTTCTTATTCCTGGATATTTTCTGTTTTTTTATTGGAATAATATAATCTGAGATTAATCTTTGCTAAACATTAAAAAAAATTGTATTTAAGTTTAAAATAAACTTTTTTTTTCCATCTGCAGAGTACGAAAGAAGCCAACAAAAGCACAAAGACGTTCTCAGACGCAGGAGCGAGTCCATGCTTTTCTACCGCAGTCGACATGGAGAAAAAATGCTTTTTTCTGAACATTATGTCAACTTGCTGTTAGTCGATGGACATCAGGGATTAGAAATGAAAAGACACGAGGTTCTCACCTTTGGACAAAAGCGGCTATCTTTGCAGCAGAAGTCAGCAGTGCAAAGGAAAATCACACTGACCACACTGTTTTCAGCTGCTAATGGAATCCATCCAGTAAAGAAAGTTCTAGTGACAGGGGTGGCAGGAATCGGGAAAACTAGCCTGGTGCAAAAAATGCTCTACGATTTTGGGAGAAACAAAGGTCACTTTGAATTTGACTTCATTATTCACATGAGTTTCAGAGATTTGAACTTGATCAACAGACCCACAAACTTGCGTGAGTTGGTCCTGCGTAAAAACAGACATCTTTCTAAAGAACTGGATAGCATCTTAGCGAACGATGACAAACTGCTGATAATCCTGGACGGTTTTGATGAGTTTAAACACTACAGAAGTTGTGATGTTGAAGTATTTGTCACTGAGCCAGATGAAGACGCAGAGTTGCAGGAGGTCCTGTGGAGTTTGCTGCAGGGGGAACTGCTACCCAACGCTTCGGTTATGCTGACAAGCCGGCCTGCGGCTATAAACTACATCCCTGTGAGCTGCGTTGACCGTTTTGTGCTCATATCTGGGTTTTCTTTCACCGAAGTTAAAGATTTCTTCTTACGGTATTTCCAAGACCCTGCTCTAGCTGATCCCTTGTTCAATTTGGTATCAGCAAATGATCTGATACTGACGCTGTGCTACATACCTGCATTTTGCTACATTGTGTGCTGCATCCTCAAAGAGAGCAAAGATCTTTGTGGAGAAAATGCTAAAACCATGACAGACATTTATGTGCAGTACCTGGTGGCTTTGCTTCGTTCTCACACCCAAGCAAGAGATAAAGCATGTCTTCCAGACCAAAACGCAGAACAGATCAAGCAGCTGTCTGATGGTGTCCTTAAGCTTGGTCGACTTGCCTTCCGAAAGCTTATGGAACATCAAACACTGTTCTATAGCAGCGACCAAGATGTTGCAGCCTTACAGGAATGCAGCCTCATAAGTACCTTCCTTGACAAGACGGTGGCACAAGAACCTGGCTGCACCGAAGACGTTTACTCCTTCGCTCATCTTACTGTTCAAGAGTTCTTTGCTGCACTGTACTGTGCAGTGACGGACCCCCCTTTCCCCGATGCTGTTCAGAGCAATGTAAAAACTACAGAAGTAACCAATAATGAACATTTGGACCTGTTTAACCGTTTCCTGTCCGGAATCCTTTCTGACAGGAATGCTACATTTCTGTCGAGGCAGTTGGGCTTGTGTTGCCTCAAGGGAAAAGTGGACGAGCATCGTCAAAGAATAATCACAGATCTGGCAACTTTGTGTGAGAATGGAGCTCACATTCTGAACTCCTTACACTGCTTCTTTGAGCAACAGGAGCCGTCATTAGCACGGAAAGTGCAGGCAAATACACTTCGGGTTAATGTTAGTGATGAAACACTCTCTCAAATGGATTACAACGTCCTCAGGTATTTCCTAGACCTCACAAAGGGAAAAATAGCGGAGTTGGATCTTACGGGGATCGGAGTAGGTTGTGACGCGCTAAGAGATCTTCACACCCATCTGCTTAGATGTGAGAACCTTTGGTGAGTTCCCAGGTAAAATTTTGTTTAAGGTATCTCTATTTATCCAAGCTCTTCCTTTTTATTTCCTTCTTTTGAGAGTCTTATTTGGTGGGGATAAAACTTGATCAATACTTTAACATACTAACTGCACAATTTCACTTTTTAAGGCTTGGAGACAACAATCTTGACATGGATGCGGTTCAGGTCATTGCAGATGTGTTGAGGGGCTCTGAGAACATCAACGAACTTGGGTAAGATATCACTCAAATGTTAAGACCAGTGGTTCTCAAATTCATGAAGGGATTTGGGAATGACACAATGGAAGTCTTGATGGAGAGTGTTACTCTTCATCCTGCTCTCTGTTTTAGACTTGGTTGGTCAAACATTGGGGACGATGAACTACTGGTTCTGAGCGGCGCAATACGTGTGAATAAGAGCCTTAAAGAATTGTGGTAAGAATTTTCTGCATGCATTTTGAGGAAATGAAAGTTGAATGAATGGGTTTAACCTTTGCGACCAAGTTGTGTGTGAGTAACCATTGATTGCACACAGACAGCATGGTTTTATTACGTATGTGCCCTCACAGGATGGAGGGGAACCGAGTGAGCTCCAGAGGTCTGTTGTCACTCTGTGACTTGACCCCTGATCCCTTGACAAGAGTTGTGTAAGTGAAAGGTCTTTGTACACAAATAAATATCTGAAATATTTCTGACAAGTCATCCTGAAGCATCTTATTTCCTTTGAATAAAGAGCCATATGGAACCTGCCTGAGTCAGAGACGGAGTCTCTGTGCACCCAAGAAGGCATCACTGTGGATTTCACGGACGATGCTTTGTGGGAATCATGGGGGAAATGGGTCTTCCAACGATGTGAGGTCAACAGCAATGAGAAGTTAGTGATGGTACTCCACAATGTTTGCAACAATTCAGTTCACTGCTTACAAGCTGAATGGGCAAAGACCTTCTACAATCAACTATCGCAGCTCATCAAGAACAGGATTGAGTGCTGCACCGAGGAAGACATTTGCAAGAAACTAAAAATGTATGACAGCATCTTGGATCTGTGAAAAAGACTTTGGCAGCTTCTAAAATACACTTTTAATGCAGGGTTTTGTCAGTGTTGACTGTTCTGTGAACGTCTAGAGATTTCAGCATATTTAAAGCACAGCAACACTAAGACTCCTCATACTGTGTGAAATTTCATTAACACTATATACAAATGAAGATTTGAGCAAGGAAATTATTTTTATATTGAATTGTGTGGAGCTTTATATTGATGACCCCAGTGTGTCATAACAAGTTCACTCACTTTAAAGTCTGCAGCAGCCACCACCTCATTATATCTAATAAAGGCAAATTTAACAGCCTGTCTGTTGTGCAGTACATCTACAGTGTTCTTAATTGTAATACAGTATTTATAAAGAAACGCCTCACCAACATCCTACATGTGTGATTGTATGTCTCTTCAAACTTTTTATATTTTGTAGAAGGAATGCAAAAATCTGATTAAACTAGTCATTCAAATCTTATTATCACTTATTTGCTCTTAACTTGGTTGGTGTTTATGACATCACTGACATTTGACATTTAGAAATAATTCCCCTGTCACTGACTCCAACTAGTTGTGCTTACTTTAATGTTATTTATTTTAAGATGTGTTTGGGTGTGCGTTCCCAAGCTCTTTGTTTGATATGTTGTCAAAAGCAAACTGTTGTTTTCTGTTATACTCTTCTTTACACATCATTTACGATGCACTTCATGTACACAATTAATGGCTGTGTCAGTGCTTTCAAAACTGATTTCTTTAATAAGAAAAAATAAAGTTTATTTGCAAAAAGCCGTCTTATATTCTTTTAAACGATTACCTATAAGTGTTTAAAAATGGTTGCAAGTTGACAAGTTCCTATTTTGATGGCTAGATTTACTGCTGTGGTTCACGGCCAGAAAGAAGTTTTAAAGCCAATTTAACAACTAATTTATGTTTATTAAATCCATTGCTCTACAGAAAATATAAGGTTTTGTAAAGTACATGTAAAGTTATTTAATGGCTATAAAGATTAGCTCTTAATTTTCAAGGGTATACCATCTTCATGAACCGCAAAAAATATTTTATGGCCAGTACGGGGATCGAACCCGCGACCTTGGCGTTATTAGCACCACGCTCTAACCAACTGAGCTAACCGGCCGGTGTCATACCACCGGACCGGTCGTGTTCTATTCGTACCTTTTGTGTCCGGAACACAACTGCTACGTGTATGTCTTCATTTGTTGTTATTGTTAGTGCTTCTGTAACATCAATTTAATTGTACCAGACTTTGTCACTATTTAAAACTATCAATAAAAGTCAGACAGAAGCTTGGATACTTACCGGAAATTCAGTAAATTTTCTGCGCGCTTCGATGACGTCATTTTTGAGCGTCGTTTGCAAACGAAGCGATGCCATTGTGTGATGCTAGCTGATTAGCTGGAATCTTATGTATGAAAATTTGCTTTAAACACGACTGTGCCCTTTTAAGACAGCAGAAAGGGTATGCTCTACAAAATTTTGCTTTCTGTAAATTTAAATTGACGTTTTACCTATTTGTAAGCACAGGCGTGTGTGCAGGAATTTGAAACTATCACAACCCGCGAATTCTCATTTACAAAAATGCTAAGTTGCTACGTTGCTAAGAATTGACTAACTAATTAGCTCAAGATATTAAACATGACAGTAACTGTGTCTATATGAAATACTACTTTTAATGTGTTTATAGAGATGTGAGATGGAGATTAACAATGATTTTGTATGAGGTGAAAGTCCATTCATTTAACGATTCAAATTGCCACTGAACTGATTTATGTCTCAACAGACAAATAAAAAAATCAGGTGATATTACTAAATTAGGAGGTGACTACACTATCAGTGCAGATTATATTGTTGATTTTGTTTTTAAAGCGGTGTTTTGCAGTCCTCAGGATGAATAACTCAGAAAAGGAAGCTGGTGATGTAGAAACCAGTCACAAGAACAAGGAGACAGAAAAAAAGAAGAGGTCCCGTGTTAAACAGCTTCTGGGTGATGTAAAGAAGCAAGTGGAGTTCTGGTTTGGTGATGTTAACCTGCACAAGGACCGCTTTCTTAAAAAGCTCATGGATGAGTCTCATGATGGATGTAAGGGGGCTTGACTGATTCTTAATATGACTTTTGGCATAAACATGTTGAATTAGTCTTGAGCTAAACACTTCATGTGTCTCTTGCTGCAGATGTTGATTTATCTGTATTGACGACCTTTAGTCGCATGCAGAAGCTGACAACTGACACTAAACTGATTGCCAGAGCACTGAGAAACTCATCCTTAGTAGAGGTAGTGAAATATTTCCTTTTTAATAATAAAACATAGTCACAGTTTTACAAAGATTGGGAAACCACAACCTGAGCTGAAACTCTTTCTGTGTTCTAGATTAACCTTGAAGGAACCAAAATAAGACGTCAACTTCCAATTGGAAGTCCACCAAGAGACATTGACAGCCGTACAGTCTATGTGGTAAAAGAAACTAAATAAATAGTTTATTTTGTTGTCTTTGTCTAAAATTGTTGCTTGTTACAAGATAATGTTGTCTAGAAAATTTCACTAATAGTTCAGATCAGGTATGTCCAAGTCAAAGGTTGTTGTCCAGGTTTTCCCTGCCCCAACGCACCTGACTCCTATATATTTGATTCAACGGCCTAAACAGCACACTACAGTGACTCATTAGTTTGAGTCAGACAGGTGTGATTGAGCAGGGAAACATGGAAAACATTTGGATTGTGGATATTCAAGTACAGAAACTAGACATCCCTGGTTTAAATAGTATAAATTAGGTATAACAACTTATTTTACGTACCTGTTCCACAGTTTATACTCCCTTTGTTTTTATTTCCAAAGGAACTTTTACCCAAGGATGTAACACACAGCTGGGTAGAAAGGGTTTTCTCAAAATGTGGGAAAGTGGTGTATATAAGCATCCCCAGGTACAGGAGCTCCCGTGACTCAAAGGGTTTTGCCTTTGTCGAGTTTGAGAAAGAAGAGCAGGCACAGAAAGCTATAGAGGTGATTTCAAAATCTATTAAATACTACGTGTTTTATTTCATTTTAAAACTTGTTTTTGGGCAATAAGGAACCTAATGGAAATGTTTTTTTTTTTCACATAGATGCTTAACAATCCTCCTGAAGATGCTCCAAGGAAACCAGGGATTTTCCCCAAAACTTTACATAGGAAGCACATTCCTTTTACAGGAGACAATGCAACACCAGGTAGGTTAACCTCAACAGCAAAAAACTTGTGCCGGCAACATCATCTCGAATATAATTTCTGCTTAACTTTTGTTTTGTTTGGTTGTTATTCAGGCGAAGAAGAGAAGAAGAAAAGAAAAAAGAAGAAAAAGAAAGAGGTTGCCACAGTACAGATGCCTGCAGAAGAAGCCAAAGAGCCGGCAATGGAAGCAGAACCATCTGAGCAAAGGAAGGAGCACAGAACAGGCGGGGATTTTCATCCAGAGGTCAACAGCCCTCACAAGACGGTTAGCAAAGCGTCGGAGAAGAAACGGCGACGTTCACAGACAACGGAAGAATCGGGAAGCGATGTTCCATCTAAAATTAGGAAAACCAGTGAAACTGAAACTGGTAGCACAGAGAAGGATGGCACAACAAGCAGTAAGCACTTGCAGTCAGTGTGGTTCATCATCTATAAAATGTTTATTTTTATGTCAAAGTTGAGTGAATGAACAGCCTGTTTTGCTCCTGCGAGTGTTGCTTGTTGTCCTGCTGCAGCGCACCTGACTCGCATCAATGGGTAGTTAGCAGACGTGCAGTGTTTGATGTCTGCCTGTTCTGCACAGGTCTGCTAATTCTGTAAGACGGTAAGTTGTCATGATGCCATGGCAACCGAAGACACCATCTTTGACTAGGTGAAAATAGTGCATCTGTTTTATTCAGTTATATGCGGTCAGATCATGTAGGTGATTCATATAAACAAAACAGAGCTAATATTATAGTACTATAATCGCATACCTACTAAGCTAACGTTAGTAGGTATGCGATACGTCAGGGATATTAACTGTGGACCACTTGGTTTGTGGTCACTGTGCTGCTGATGGCGCTTATGCAGCGGGATTCCTAATATGCTACAACTTATTCAGAGTTTATCAGATGCAGAGTCAGATTTTTTTATACAAATTAAGAATCAAAAAGGAAACGAGGTAAAAGACTATCTTGTTCATTGTTTATGGTGCAATGCAACCGCTAATAGTTAGCTAACAACTAACAGCTATCCTAAATACATCTGACTCGTTATAATTAAAAGGTCTTCATGAAGTGGGTACTTTGCAGTCCTAATGTTATTGTTTAAGTGCATATATTAACATCACTGAATGTGCATGAAGGCCACAGACGTACATATAGCTGGGCTTTGGTTCCCACAACTTTCCAACCTTCATTCTTCCGCTCTTACTTGGCATCTGGGCCTTCTGACTCCACTTAAGGGCATAAGATGGAACTTCAACCCCTTGTTTTTTTTTTGTTTTTTTTTTACTGGCTCTGCAGTCTACCACTCAAGAACATTTCAGCATGTCTCCTCCGTAGTGATGCTAGGGTCGTTTCACCCATGCTAAGATGGTGAGCTTTGTTGCAATGGTATACGTCAAAATGTCCCGGAAGTCCGTGTAACAGTGTGTTTCAGCAGAGACATTCCTACCATTTTACAGGACCACTGCACTCGAGGAAAGGAGTTGAGCACTCCTGGCCTCGAGAACTGCTAGTCTGACTTCACTCTTTCAGTTCCCTTTCTTTGTTTTCTGTGAGCAAACACCATGTGTGCAAATTAATAAGCAGACTAAATTTCTCATAGTTCATGTTATTATTGAACAAAACGCCCCCCCCCCTTCATCCTTCCAGTGTTACTCAACATCAAATATGTAGAAAATTAAGAAAATGTAGTTTGTCTCACTGAGGACAGCAAATAAACTTCAAATCCAAAGGAAATACACACCTATGCTGTGATTTTAAATATGGCTAATAAGGCTGCACAATAATATATCAACATTAATATCCATATTGGCAGAAGGATGTGTAGTTTTTAACCTGAAGATATGCATATATATATATATAATATATGCAGTGCACAATGCAGCAAAAACACATGTATGCAGCACAGTGTGGTATCAGGCCATTATTAACCAATATTGTTGGGGAGGGGAGCGTACTGTAGCCTGATTGTGTGGAAATGTGACATAATAGTAATGAACCATGACATTGTGGGTGTTTTAAGTGATGAAATGATGTCATTTGTGTGAAAGTTTCCACGGTGCCAGAAGCAGAAGAAGCTTCAAAAGCAGTATGCTGCATCAAATCCTTTAACACAACCAACTTAATGTCATCTGAAGAAACACCAAATGTACACAGTCAACCATTATTATTGCCCATAACAATAATGGATATTTCCATGTCAGCGCATCTTTTGTGTCCTAACTTCTCTTTAACCTCTTTATACAAAGAAAAGTCACTGATTTAGTCGCCCTTCTTTTTGAGCCTCTTAAAAACAATTCATCCAAGCAAAACCTTGTTTGACCCAAAAGACTTTAATTTAAATGGATTCAACAGGTTGCTGTTAAAGTTAAAAGTGAATGTAGACTTTTTTTTTTTCTCCACCTCTGCTTGAATAAACTGTCTGCAAGTGTTGTTAATCTTGCTGATGCTGTAAATAATCCTCACTGTGCGATTCTTCTGCAGGTGCAGACGCTCAAAGTGAGACGGTAAAAGATTCCGACAAGGGGAAAGAAAATGGAGATGATTCGATTGCTAAAGCGA
>JBAMIG010000005.1:5469382-5488792 GCA_037177335.1 Kiunga ballochi
GAGATCTTCCGGTGGTACATCCCATGCAGTCTCCTGGTCAAACGTCACCCGGTCAAACAAGGTCTGTTTCACACACTGAGGAATCAGGGTGCTGTGATGACAAATGGGCTACTGGAAAAAAAAGTAGGAGACACTGGATACGTACAAAATAAATAAATTGTTAGCATTTACCAGGAATAAGCAGGATTTTCAGCTCATGACTATCACCCAAAACCTGTAGCAAGCATAACACAATTGACTGTCCTTAGTTACAAACTAAGTTCTTTCTGGTTGAGTTATTGGTGAGGATCTGTCAACAAAACAAAAACATAAGAAACATAATCTATAAGTAATCATATCAGATCAAGTTCTCCATTCTGTTCGAGAAAATAAATAGAAATACATAAAGCTGAAAGAACCTTGAAGTACAGACAGAAATTTGAGCTTTATTTTATGTGAAATGTCCATCACATTATTCTGTAATGCCAACAATAAATTGGAACTTTCAGCTTTCTTTTACATTGATATACATAATGTCACGTTATAATAGAATCACATTGTGAAAAGAAATGGGAAATGCTTGTTGAAACAAGCTTGTTGTACAACTGTGATAAAATCATGGATTTTGTAGCGTGTTTAAATGCCAAGGATCACCACCAAGGCCATTCTGAATGATATGAACGAGTTTGTACCAAAATCTAACCACACAAGCTAAAAAAAGGTTGGTTTCCATGGATACCAACTAAAGCAGATTTAAAACACCTGCTCAGACAAAGTAATCACAGGAGCTTACACCTGGACAATGATGAGAAGCTTTTTAATCCCTTTTAAACAAATAAGAAAATAATAGAGCTGTTTGGATGCATGAGTGTGTTTTTTTATGTTGTAAGAGAAAGCAGAGGCGACATCCTTACGGCCTGGTGATGTGTCACAGTAAAAAACGTCATGAGAAAGGACAAAAAGAAACAAGCACACCATTAAAACTCTGAAAGAAAACATCCACCAAGATAATGAACAGATAGATAAAGCAAATAAAATATCATTTCAGAGCAAACATTTAGAGATGGAGGAAAAAGCTGAATGGTGGCAAAAGAGCTTTTAGGCTTTAAGACATGGAGATAAAAGCTGCAAAGGAGTAGTGCACTTATATCATGCACTGGTTTATTAAAATAGGTTTAACCACTTTCATTCATAGCATTTTTAAGATAAATAACAGCTTAAGAAACAAAGACACAAAGTCACCTAAACAGTGAAAATGTGAAATTATAACAGGATTGATATCAAACAAAAAGAACTCTTGTAAGCCAGATGGTGGAGCCAAACAGGAGGTTATAAAGTGGATAACAGTGCCCCGTTCAAAAAAGTCTAAATAGGTACAAATTTGATAAGACATTACAGAAAATGCTAGTTTTATTAATAACTGCTCATCTTTGGCCACCACGATCTATCTCATGCAGAAATATGAGGGTTTTCTAACACATAAGCAATAACAGGTCGAATTAATTAGTAGTTCAGACCACATGCTTGCATATCACATCCAGTCTGAATCCTAATAAGGGCTATGCATCGATTTATATGCTGTCACAAAACCAAATGAATCATTATTCTTAAAAGGAAATAAACAGTAGCTGGGATAGGCTCCAGTCCCCCCCTGCGACCCCGTTAGGGACTAAAGGGTAGAAAATGGATGGATGGACATAAAGTTGCTAATGAGAAAGTCAAAACTGAAAGACTAGTGTTTAAGATTTTGCGTTTTTACGCCGTGCCCAAAATAACGGTTTAATCCCACAGCATGCAATGACCCCAGAAATCAAAAAGTTAAATATAATAAAGAAAAAACATAAACAAAAAAGCTATACAAAAATAAAACAAGGTTACAATCTGTCATGCCCTTATTGTGAGCCATGCTTTGCAAAATGGAGCTTCTAATCCCTTAAAAGCCTGTTTACGCAGCGTTCCAGGGCTCAACAACTGGAGATGTGCAAAGAAACTCCGCTTCAAGTCCACTAATGACAATCAGAACCGCCCTCATGTGCAGTTAAAACAAGTAGCCTATCAATAAATTATGCAAATCAGTCAGGACACATTTGAGGCGTGTTATTGCCTTAATGAGGGGGGAGTGTGCACGCGCCATGGAAAAGCCGTCTCCCCTGCGTGCGCACTGCCTCACATTTCCCCAGTCTCTCTTTTAAAGGTGTTCGTGCATAACAGCAGCTTCCTCCGCAGCAGATTACAGTACAAAGGTCCGCGCAACAAGTTTGCAGGAGCCCCCCACTCACCACCACCCCTCACCCAACCCCACCCCAACACGCCGTCAAACAGGTAGACTCGCGTCACTCATCTGTCTGCGACCACCGCCACAAAGTCTACTGTACGTGAACGCAGCGTTGAAGGCATCAACTCAAACAAGCACCCTCTCACGCAGCAGTGCGCCATACATTCGTGACTCCGCGCCAGATGCTGTTTGCTCCAAACAGCACGTGTATCGTTTGCAGCTGAGCGGAGACCGCGGAGGCAAGAGGAGCGTCAAAGTGCGCGGAAAAATAAAATAAAAAAAAAAAAAAAATGGAGAAAGAAGCGACTCTAAAGCGACACCGCGGCCGCACGACTGCGCTGAATATAATCTCATCATTATGTTCCGTGGCGTCCATCGCTTTTTGCGTTCATCTGAGCATCAGTACTGCCAACATAAAGACCCGAGTTGTGGATTTGGAGAGCGGGACAGGAGAGCACACCTTGATCCATGGCTCTGGGTACTCCATGGATGATTTTAATTCTCTTATTCAGAAAAGAGTGGATGATCTGCTGTCCCAGGTAAAATCTGATGTTTCTCGTTGCTGCATATAAGTTAAATGTTGTTTTTCTTTCTTACTTGTTTGTCCAGGAATGAACTATATTAAATCAGAATCAAGTGCATGTGAGTGAAAGCGCTCTTTTAACATTTCAGCGCACCTATGAGAATCTCGCAAAGATTCGGTCTGCCAGACAAGCGTCACCTGAATGCAACTGCCCTCCAGGTAAATGCACCTACTTTCTAAATATGCGTGAGGTTGCTCTGAACAGTGTGACGCCTGCGTGACTCAGACCAGAGTTGATGCGTGAATGAATGAAAGCTCTCTGGACTTGTTGGTTGATTTCAGTGGAACCGGCGACACACAACAGTTTGTGTTGATGGATTGTTGTAAAGGCTGCAGACAGCAGACCAACTACACTTTACTGAGACTTACCAGCTCCAACTAAATATAGAGGTGCTGAAAGGTTGCTTAACTTGTGATATTGCTCTTGTTCATTTACAAAAATGCACATTTTCACCAGTAGATGGAAACATTTATTTCTGCAGTGTTGGTCAGGGTCCTGATGTTCTGGGATGGGGTGAAGGTTAGATGTGCACCACTTTGTTATATCAGCATTTGGAGGAGACGCTTTGGATTTGATTGGAAAGCATCATAGTTTCCCAGACCTCTAAACATAGACTGGTTGTCATTGACATTATTTCTGCTTTATTTGTTAAAAAAAAGGATGTCCTGGATGTGAAATTGACAACCAATATTCAGAGCAGTAAAAAAGGCATAAAGTTAAACCCAGAAAACACATTAGAGGCATTTTCTGATTATTTCAGCAATAATATCCAGTTTTAAAGAGCGATTCAGTGGAATTCCTATGAATGTTCATAGAGCATCATGAGCAACTGTTGTGTGCAAAACCTTGAAAATTTCAAGTATTTTCTTGAAGCATTCTCATTCTGAGTGGAGTAAACTTACATTTCTTGCTACAATAGACCAAGTAATCGTCTAAAAGTGTAGCTATTAAACCAAAGAAAAGTTGTTTTTTTTATTTTAGAGAAATCTAAAAATATCAGGGTTTTGTGGTTGTAAAGAGAAACAGCAACACTTTAAAGCCTCCCTACATTTTCTGCTATTCAAGATTTAAGTGTTTACTTTTGTCTTTAGATTCTTTCCCTCTTTTCGCTGAATACGGTATGGCCTCCAAAAGTCATCAGTAAGCTTCAAGAATAGCTAATGCTTGTCAAACACAGTCCTCAGTTCTGTTAGATGTGGAATAAAAAGGCCTTGATGTCACGCGTTCTGTGATGTCTTTATAAATAGCATATCACTACAGCACTGTGGCAGCATGCTGCCGAGGAACCTTGTGCTTGTCTCTCACAGGCCGAAATATAAAGAGAACCTCCACTGCTGGACCACTAAAACCACTCATTTATCTAATTTCAATTCAACTTTATTTGTAGCGCCACTTCATGACAATGACGACTCAGGGTGCTTTAAAGACATCAAAAATAACCTTGCTAAGAGAAACCAAAAGTGGGCTTTAAATCTGGATTTTTATCCTGAGCATGCATGAGGTGACATAATTTGCACCCCTTCATCTTCCTTCCACTCAGTCTTTATGCTTTTTACTAAATATCAATAGATATTTTGGGGGATATCATTAATTGGAATGAGGAAAAGCTACGTTGGTGTATCCTTTGCAGAAATCCTTTCAGCAACATTACTCTGTAAATTGACTTGAATTAATGTGTGTGTGTAAATCGTGATAGGCATATTTAATCTGTCAGAACTAGTTAAATACAGCTATTTAATGCACAAAACAGCTTTAGCGTGTCTCTGATATCTGCTTTCGCTTTTAATGACTCTGGTGGAAGGTAGCAAGAAAAAGACACTAAAATAAGTATTAAGGGTGTATAAATGAGGAAATAAGGAAGAAAATTAATAGATTACCTGTTGCATAAAACTGATATTTCTTATATATATATTTTGCAAGATGTTCAAAGATGTCTATTTGAATGTTTCCCTGCTGAAACTGACTTCTGATCTCTCCCTCTGCACAAAAGACGCCCAAGTCAGCAAAATTATGATTAAATGCTTTGCAATCAGACATGGGCAAGAGATGAAACAAAGCTAGTGGAGGTGATAATCCCGAATGAATGTGTTCTCTCACGTCTAAAACTGTCTTTATCAACTGCAAATGACTCATCTGCTGAGTGGGCATGCCTGGATTAATGAGCCAGAAGTACTGGAAGTATTACCATTAATGAGACCCATCTCAATCACGCTATTCTCCGTTCCCAATCGGACGTATGCTTTTCATTTTCTCCCACCACGTTTCTGCAAGGGGCAGAAATAAAACAACGAAAACAACTTGCACTAAATGAAGCGTGACAATGCGAAAGCCGAGGCGGCACCGAGCTGGAAGCAGACAACATGTCACGCTCTCTGATCATCTTAGGCCTCCTTTTGAACTGTGATTTCATACCGAGCACATATCATGAGTAAACTTGGAAAGCTCTGCAGCATGTCCTGAAATGTCTATGCGGTGTAATTGTATTACACATGTAACTTGCAACATGCTTCATGAAAGCTGTGGGTGAGCTTTTTCCAAGCAAATATCTTTACACTCTGGGAATTCTGAATAGGTTCACTCAATATCCATCCCCTCTTCTGTCAAGCAGGCAGCCCGTGACTCAGATGTGGCTTCTTTTTCTTTTTTCTTTTTCTCTGAGTGAGGGCCATAATGTGCTTTTCACAGTCTTCACTTTATTACTGTCAAAGAAGATGGAGTGGCTGCATAGGCAGAGCAGTGGTTCATAGCTTGGGGATATTTTTGCTTGTGATTCAGAGGAAGTCTAAGCTGTTTTTATCAGAGAAGGTTTGCTGTGAGAATAAGGTATATTTCATCCATTTCTATGTAATTCTTGGTTGAAAAAAAGGGACATATTAGTTTGTGGCATTTGTCATCGTAACTTTGTTGCAGCTGTAGTACTCAGTTAGCCTATTAGATCTTTGGCACTCAGGCATATAACTGACTGGTTTATATAATATTTTTGACCCCAGAGGATGAATGATACTGACTTTAACAGCCCAGTTACTATTCTCTCCCCTCCCTCCATTTTCAAGAAGACATATAATGTTTTTTGAGTTTTTCTTTGAGTTTTTAAGCCCACATAAGAGGGAGTTCTTTTATTTTCACAAAAGAACTTGATTCTTTACAAGTGACCCTTGTGAGCACTGATTCTAACATCTTAGTTTTGTGTGGTGGTGAACCAGTAAGACTGTGGTCAGTCATTGCAATGGTTTGGCTTACCCAGATCAGGATCTAATGATGCATTTATTCCTTACCAGATAATAAACACTCTATAAAGCCTTATTTCTACTAAGAGATTTGGTCTGAGATGGGATAGTTTGGTGTTGCTTGGTTTTGTAAACCCTGAGCTGTACCCCTACTTTGTAGATGTCCACCAGCTAGCTTAGCTTGTTAGCTTGTTAGCTACATCACAGCATGATGTCACAGTTGTGCACTATTTTCTTTAGACTATAATAAAATATTGGTATAGAATATTCTATCACCCTTCACAGTTTTTCTCTGTAAAATTAAGCAGAAATAAAAGCGTGATAACCAGACCTGTATCAACTCGCACCTGTTCATTGAAACATGGCTTTAGCTCTTTCTGCATAAGGACACAGATGTTACATACATTTCCATAACCTTGATTTATCAAGCAGCTAATTAAAAAAAAATTATAATACATATTCAGATATAATATTATAAATAAATTAAAATAATTAAGTCGTACTCAAACTGCTGGGTGGAAATGCAGCTGTTAATTGTAATAGCCTAAGGCTATTGACATGACTCTAAGAGATAGAAGCTAATATGAAGTGTATTAAAAGAGGTTACTATCAAGAGCTTGACAATGAACTGCTTGGATTTGGATTTGGGCTGTGAAGAAGAATATATTTACTATTTTTATAAAGACTTTCAAAATGGCATAAATTTGTGAGCAAGCATACAATGAGCTTGTTTATTTTCTACATTGTTATAATTAGCAACAAAGCTCTTTGGATTTTGGCAAGTTGTGGTCTCAGTAGAGTTAAGAATTAACAATCAAGACTGCCCACAATTATAGTTTTCCTGCATTTTTACAAAGATAAATAATAAATCTTAACAAAAGTCTATCACTTTCATCCTGTATTTAGTTTTCTTGGTTAATGACACAGGGTTAACCTGCCATCCGTTCCCCCACCCATAACTCTGGCCAGTCTGATAGTAGTTGACTTACAGTCTGTATAATGTAGGTGTCAAGTTTTGACAATGCGGAGGATAGGTTTCTGATAAAATATGGATTATTTTTCATTTGGATAAATTATTTTAGTTACTGCTTTCCTGCTGTCAATGAGGCTGACAGTAATGGGATAAATAAGGAGCTGGAATTTGTTCAAAAGATTGTGGGTGTATGGATAAAACGCAAACCCGTTGAACCCTTCGGTGAGAAAACGTTTCATCTTTAGAGTCGCCCGCTTTGTGTTGTGGATTCTCTTATCCTGTAGTAATTGCTTCGGCATTGGTAGGCTGCTTTTCCTCTTCTTGTGTACCTTCTCCTTCACTGAGATCTGCATTCCATGCAGGGCCTGTTGTTTAATGGGACTGCAATAAAATGTGCAGTCAGCAAGCATGGATGCTTTGCTCTGTGTACTCACCCAGACCACTAAAACTCCACCCCTAAGATGCATGCCCCTCTCCCCACTTGACAGCAGTAGTACTTGAAGTTAACGCTCCAGAAAGCCTGGCTGCCAAACACTGGCCAAAACACTCTTGAGAAAACAGCAGCGTACGTCTAGCAATATGTGGGAATTTGCTGGCTGTCAAATCAGTGCAAAGGGGCAATGAGGGGGTTCATATCAGCTGGATGTTTATCCTCACATTACAGAAGTAAAATCATCAGCATTTTCTGGACATGTTTTGGTTTGTTTCGCCACCACCAAAAGTTAAACTATACATGCACCCAAATGCATACACATAAACACACAGTTCACAACTTTCTCTGCTTGATCACTCCTTTTCAACTCTGTAGCCAAGCTGGTTTGCACGTCTCCCCTCTGACATACAAAGTGCATAATCCAAGTGGCCTGATACAGTTACAGTTGTGCCAATCCCCTCAGATATCCTCACCTTGGTAAGCAAGCAGTAATTAATCACTGACAGCCTTTTATTTAAGCCCGCTGTGTGGTTTGGAGCCAGGAGGTTCACTAGTAGCTATGTAATTACCACGTGCTAGGTAAAGCTTTGCAGACTTCCAGGTAGCCACTGTGGCCAGCTGCTTTTGGTTAGGTGAGTTAAGTTGGGCTGTTTTTTGTGACCAAATAAGGCTGCACATGATAGGAGTGTGGGAGGCTTTGCCTGGGGCCAATGGTAAATAGGCAATTATGTTTTAGACCGATGCACAATAGCTGACAAGTGTATCTACTTACAGATCTCGAGGGTAATGTGCAATGATAACATCTTACAGAATAGGCTGAGGTTTTACATGGGTTAACTTGATGGGATTTATCGTGGTGTCCAATCAGAAGTTTTTACATTTG
This sequence comes from Kiunga ballochi, assembly GCA_037177335.1. Lineage (NCBI taxonomy): Eukaryota > Metazoa > Chordata > Actinopteri > Atheriniformes > Pseudomugilidae > Kiunga > Kiunga ballochi. Next base: position 5,477,737 of record JBAMIG010000005.1, read on the forward strand.
CCACAATTTTCTTTTCTCACATAAGGTTGATAATTACAAGCAGGGTGCTGGAAATGGAACAGATGGCTTCTTTATTTCCTGAACACAGCAGTTTATACAAGAGATGCTGAAAGAAGCCAGCTAAAAGCACTGGAAATGTCTGTGGGACATGAAAGGGTGACGTGCTTTTTTTTTTTTTTTTTACTATACATTTACCTGAGGGTGATGACATAATTTTTTCTATGAGCGAGGTCAGTGCAGCACTCTGCTGCAGATTGAAGTACCTCTCAGGCTGAGAGAGCAAGGCCAAAACGAGTGTAGGAGAATCAAAATGTTGGAGTCTAATGCTTGTCTCGTGTGTCCTTGAACATTTCCTGGCGGCGATCCTTGGTCGTCATTTCGCGTGGACTTGAGGAGGAAGTTTGGAGATCCTGTCTTGGCTGCTTGTACGGTAGATGAAGAGCTTTCCATCACCACAGCCTAATGACACACCAGAGCTCTGAATAAAAGAATAGTCTATTCTTTTCTGGGGAAAACGAAATGAGTAATGAAAGTTTGTTCCCCATCAAAAACTCAGAGTTGGACAGGATTATTAAAAGTATCCAGTGATGGCAGTTCAGGCTTCAGTAGGGTTTAATTATTGGATGCCGCACAAGTTGTGGAGTTCTATTTGTATGATTTCTATTTATTGGCTCTCCGTCTCTCCTCTATGACGTGATGACTGAGTAAAGGTTTGAGACAGTAATGCCTTGCAGCAATGTTTGACTTATTTTCCTTCAACACAGAAACAAATCTGCTATTTCAAGTCTGACGGGAGCCTGCTGAGATTTTCTTAGAAAGAAATCATTTGTGTTGAACAAAAGCTGCTTAAATCATGCTAAACGGCCAAAATACTGTGTTTTAAAGGATGCAGCGGACTTTTGAACTGATATTTAATTGAGGTGGTTCTGAAATGTAATTCCATGTAGGAGGAGTGAAAGGGACCGCAGCGCTGTCACTCAAATGTTGCAAATATCTAATATGAAGCGGATCCACCCGCATGCATTTGTTGAAGCTTTACAGAGATGGATTTTTAATTATGGTCGGAGTTTGATACACGCAGCCTTTCACCTGGTACTTTGGTAAACATTTACCGAAAACGGCTGGAATTAACCACCCAACTATGCTTCACGCGTCCCTGCTGGCGCGCTCAAACTGCATCACCCACTTTAACAATGCTGGTAACTGGGTCCACAGCTGGGAAGTGAGCAAAGCGCTTGATATCTGGGGTGTGTGTGGTCATCTGAAATGAACTCCACTGTTTGCTCTGTGTTTCATTGCAGGGTTCCTTGTTATTTTAGTAGCTTTTGGTTTATTTTAGGCAGGGCAACACAAGAGGCATTATGTTTGCATTCCTGCTGGGTGATTCACATATTACCTTAGTGGCTGGGAAGTAATAGAACCTAGAAAGCTTCTATCAGAGCAGGACGGCTTACATCACAAACTCACAGCTTCTTGACACTGGATTGAAAGACCTAAAGGCACAGATCACTGAAGTCTCTTTTGTAACAGTTTGACTTCCAAAGCCCACATACTCATCCCTGACCCACAAGTATTCAAAGTGACTTAAATAGCCAAGAAGGGCTTTGTTATGCGTGACCCCCTGCCTGAACAGCTTGTCTACTGTTCAGCGTGGAGATTTTTCTGTGACATTGCTGTGGTTTTAAAGCTAGGCTGCCTCATTTAAAGTCTCCTGGGAGACATTTGATATTGTCAAATTTAGTCAGTAATTCTTCTCCGTGAAGCAAAACTGGCTTAGTGTTGGCAAAAAAAACAAAACAAAACAAACCTATATTTAACCTACAGCATGCACGCGCTTTGGTTTATAACACGATTTATCACTCTCTGTCTCCATGAAAAAGAAAAGATTTTTAATTTGTTTTCTATGTAGGAATGACTCTCCAGTGTCTGTCGTCAATTTCAAATCAGTGAAGTCTACCAGTGCCAGTGTTCACTTGTGTCATGGAAATATTGGGCTCTAGAGAAGCAAAAACACTCGCCCGGCTCTAAAAAAAAAAAAAAAAAACTACTCCCCAAATGCTCTCTGAGACATGTCCCTTCCCACAGCCTGTGGCTTTGTGCCCCAGGCATGGAAGACGGAGACACAGACGCCACTGCTCTGTACTCCATCTGTCTAATAAGAACAGGCACTACAAATAAACAGGCTGGTGCTTTGGAAAAAAAAAAACAAAAACAAAAGGAAACAACACAAATGAAAAGCAGCATAATATGTCGCTGCAGGACCGCAGACCGATGCCAACATGGGCCTGACATGCAAACTGTTAATGCAGCCTATTCTCGAAAAGCAATGTAAGGATGATGACCCGTGCATCCCCAGTCTGGCACTGTATTTAGATATAAGCCTTCCCACATTAATGCCACTTCTAAAACCCTAAATCAGATTAGTTTGCCAACATTTCATTTTTAGCTTAAGAGCAGTTTGGATGTTTGGAGCAAGCACTTCATGCTTTATGCGGTAAAAATTCAAGGCCTTTCAATGTGTTGGCACTATTTTAATGGGATTCTTGTCTGGACTGGAAAGAAACCACAACAATATGTTCCAAGTATATCAAAATACGACAGCAGTATTGATTTATATGAAGCACCCAGTGCTAAACAAAACTGACCCTTCATCTGCAGATGTAAAGTTAAAGAAAAGTACAGTAAAAACATAAATATGAATATTCTGTTGCACTTCTGCTACATGTCTAAAGTGTTACATGCTCAACATTTAGACGGGAGGCAGGGTATACCCTGGTTAGTTCGCCAGTCCATCACAGGGCCAACACAAAGAGATGAACAAGCAGACACACACACTGAATGAGCAATCATTACAGGCATGTATTTGGGCAGAAACATAAATAATAATGTATTTGATACGGTTGTTTGAGTGCAATGCCGCAGATTATACTAGATTCTAGAGTGATTCTTTAAACCTGTATCTGAGCACGGTTAAAAATATTCATGTTTCTAATGAAAGAACATTGACATCCAAGCATTCAAGGGAAGAAACACTGACCAAGACACATTTCTAAGTGAAGTGGGACTTCCAAGGTCTCTCTGTGTCCAGTTGAGAGCAGGAGTCCTGCCTTTGAGGGTGGAGGTGGGATGGTACAAAGGGGTTCCACAAGAGGACAGATTGTGTGTTATGTGTGTTTTTAGGTGTGGTTGAAGATGAATATAATTTTTTTTGACAATATCAATATAAATACTGATTTAAAATAGTTTCTTTTTGAAAAAATTCTTTGTAAAAATCCCGATTTGTTTTGACTGTGTGATGATGACATGTTAAGTTGGCTGTTTAAATGTGATATTTTTAATTTGGCTAAATGTATAGAAAAGGCATGGACACAGAGACAAGAAAGTGTCTATCCTGTTGGTTAAATGGAGGTAATTAACAATGTTGTGTATAATTGTTTGGCACCATGTACCAGGTAAATGTTGGCAGTGTCATATACTGTAAGCCTGTATGGGTTGGTGCACATGCATGACAGTCGAATAAAAAATAATGGATGGATGGATTTATTGTCATTATGAATAAAAAATAATCAATCAAATCATCCAAGGTTGAAAGCAAGATATGTTAGTCCACACCTGACTGGCAGCGACCCATTCTGAAGTAGCTGCACACGCTCATTAGAGCAACTTTTTTTTTGTTTTATTAAAAGTAAACTAGCCGTCCTTCAAGCTTTACAAAGACAGCAAGGATTCAGACAATTTCTTCAAGTGGAAAAGATTATGGAAGGAAGTGGGGTCTACCCGGTGCCTGGCAGGATGATGTATGGGGCCTGACTCCCCCGGGGAACGACCAAGAGTTTCATCTCAAACAAAATCATCCAGTTTAACTGCTGGTTCTTTTTAGCCTGTACACTGGATTTCCACAGTGTTTATCAGTGAAAATAACCCTCTTTCCCCTCTTTTTATCGTCCCTGTTGGGTAGGAAATCTTATTGGTATGTTTGACCCCTCCTTTCTCCTCACAACTGCTCATTGGTGGACTTGAACTTTGCCAGGCAGCTCTTCCCTCTCAAAGCTGTGCTAAATATGACATGAAATATGACTCCAGCTGTAGATGTGAAAGGGTAATAAACACGGAGCAGATATTTGAGCCCGTGTTCACGCACAAACCGTCTTGCACCAGTGAACACAATGCAAACTTTATGGATAAATATACTCACGCATTTGTAGAGGCAGCAATGCCATTCATGGCATCTTTCTAAGCTGGCCTTTAAAGAAAAGTTTTATTGCAGTTCAGTTCATTTTATTTTCTAAATGAAGAGTGGCGGAAAGCATGGACTAAATGGACTGAAGCCGTCTACTCACAAATTTCCCAACAAGTTGTCATGCATGGGTTGTGTTTTTCTTATTAAGGCTTATGAAATGCTGCTTTTGCTCCAATTTTCATGAATAGTCTTTGAATTCATCCAAATAATCAGAAACATGCAATGAAATTATTAATGAACACTGTCTCAAACAGCAACATAGCAAAACTGATACATCTTGAGATGTTCAAAAATAATTTATTACTGTAAAAAAGAAAATTAAATAATATGGTGACTTGTTTTTATGTGCTCCTCTTGTGTCTGATGAAGATGCAGTTGTGTCCAACCAAGCAGGGAGACAGATGACCCACAGCACTTTGATCTAATTAACTGGTAATATGATACAATCTGATGGAGTTGATGGTTTGTTAAAATTCTGATCTTTGATGGGAAATATTAATGCAATATTTAATATCCAGTGATGGTATTGTATGGGATCCCGTGAACAAACCATAAGAACGGCACTCTCCTGCATGCTGTATGGTTATTTTTGTTGTGAATATTCCAACTTTGCATTGTTGATAAATGAGCATGAATTATGAGTTTAATCAAAATAAAGACAAAAAAAAATGCAGTGATTGAGAGTAAAATGACAGCTCAGTAAACAGGTCTGCTGGGACTTTTACACAACTTTCTTACATCAGCACAACACAAGCTCCAACACACCAGATAATTCAATCAGCAAAATTGAAATCAGCTAAAAAAGCTAAAGTAAAAGTCACATTTTGATCTGTTGTTACTGTTTAAAACAGGATACGCCTTCCTTTAAGAATGTGTTTGGTCATATCTACTTGCCAAATCATTTAGTTGTGGAAACGGAGTTTGTCTAGAGCGGGGGTGCCCAAAGTCAGCCTCGAAGGCCGAAGTCCTGCTGATTTTTGATGTATCCCTGTTCCAACACACCTCTCTCCCATTAAATGGATACAAAAACCAATGAAGTTCAGCATAGTGACTGATCAACCTGAGTCAGATGTGTTGGACCAGGGTTACATGGCCCTCGAGGACTAGAGCTGAACACCCCTGGTCTAGAGGCTTGTGTGTGTGTGTGTGTGTGTGTGTGTGTATGACAAACTGATAGTATGGAAATGTACAAATTTCAAATGGATATTTTGTAGTATGATCCCAGTAATGGAGCATATATTATAGCCACAGCAGGCCGAGCTTAGGGGAAAGTGTTTTGAGTCGGTATAGTCACAGCTAATTAGGTGATGCCCTGTGATGGACTGGCGACCTGTCCAGGGTGTACCTCAATGGCTGCTGGGATAGATTGCTGCTACCTGTGACCCTGAATTAGATAAGCGGAAAATAGATGGATTATTATTGTGTAATAAAATGTACACTTTTAAATATTTACAAAGGTAAAAATGCCATTTTCTTGCTTCCACAAAGTTTGGTACAGATGTACCTGTCTTATAAATCTCATTAATCTTGGTTTCACACTGTTCTTTCCTGCTATGTTTGCTTGTATTATAGTAAATCATGATTCTGCCTGCATTTTTAATGTCGAACATAAAAGCAAGCTGTTTATTTGTGGTGTGTGCAAGGTCCTAATTGATGCACAGGGCCCTCAAAAATCAGCCAAGTGCTTACAGAATTCATTAACGAAGTAATTAATGCTAAAATATCCCGAAACGACCCAAATTCTCACTTTGTGGTACTCCAAACAACTTGTTCTTCTAGCAAAGACCTTCCACCAAATTAACTCTCTTACACTTCAAAGTTTGGTTTGGTGAAGTTTTGTCAATGTTACACACTAATATATCATGCAACCCATGCCGGGGACTGACAAAGGTGGTGTCAGGTATATAATCCTTTCAGCCACAAACTCATCAGTCAAATGCTCCACATTCTCTAACCTTTATCTACAGCACTAATCAGTGTGACATCCTGCAAGGCTTCAGAGGAATCCAGGTTAATGAGCCACTTCCCATGAGCCCTGCTACTATCTCAGGCAGTTTTGTGCCTCATGAGATGCTGGTATAGTTGCTGTAACTGCAATCTTAAACTCAGCCCTTTAAGCAAGAGTGATAAGCTTGACTTAAAGTGTTATTTTAAATGCAGCTATAACGACTCCCCGACAGCCGCAGTCCTGTAAGTGTTAGAAGTTTGTATACTGGTTTCTCATGGTCCATTTCATTATATGGCCTTAAACTGTGGTTAACATGTGAAGGTAGTGCAGGATGAGATGATCCGACCAAAAAAGGCTGATAGGGAAGTTTTCATTTCAGTAATTCTAACCCATTTGCTTGGTTCTTGTAAAGTCGAGTGACGTGTCTACGGTCAAGGTTATCACTAGAAGACAAGTGTTTGTTCTGAGCAGATATACTTGGTGTCAGGTTGAGTGATTTGACAAGCTTATCATTTTTTTTCGGTGCAAAAAAAAAAAGGAAGAGAAGGGATCCAGCACTCTTAATTGTCCTTGAAAACAAGTTATTTTTCAGCATTCTGCGTCGAAGGCTGGAAAGAAACAGGAAAAACGTGACAACAAGATTGGTTTTTCATTTCCATCTGCGCATTACATGAGTAAAAATGTAAAAAAAAAAAGTGTTGAACACCTTACAAACATACTTCTAACCAAAATGACTATTATATTTCAGCTTTAGGGTGCTTTTGCTCTAAGCTGCAGCAGGCTTTTTCCTTTCATGTAACATAATAAATGACAGGGAACGTCTTGCACATGTGTGGGTTATGCAGTCAGACCCCAGTGTGGCATGGAGTTGATCATGAACTTGTTATTCTTAAAGCAGTTATTCACGCACCATTGGCCGTCCCACCTATGAACTGGGACTTTCATTTCAGGTGGAGGTCGGCTGACTGGAGCTGGAAAAGTGGCTGCGTTGCTGCTGATGTCAGGGTGCAGCGTAGGTTTCGTCTGACTGAGAACAGGGAATAACACGACATACGTTAGTGGAATTTAAGATTATAACTAAAGAAACAGAGCCCCAGAGGATTTGTGCTTGTGAATGCCATTCCCATAAATCTACATCTGCCAGTCCTGGGTCCTGTTTCAGTTTGAGTTAAAGTAAATTAATTATATTTTAAGCTGATATTACCAGCCTCTGCTGATGCTGATAGCCAAGGTAAATGTGAGTTAGGTTATGTTTTGGGGAGGAGCTTTATCATTATAGAATGATTTATTATAGATTGCCAGAATTCATTATAACCCCAGATATAGTCCCTGACTGTTAAATATTGAGCTTGTTGCTATCTGGGGTTGCAGCCTCTCGGTTATGTTTTTATAAGGCATTTTAAGAGCAAGTTTTTTTTTTTTTTTCAGTTTATAATATGAAGCTACTTTTAGAGAGGTGCCATCTGAGGCAGAATGCAGCATTGACAGAGGTCAGATTGGCTTTTTAGCACAACTCCTTCGCTGCTGTAGTCGTAATGTTATGACCCTGGCTTTGCTAAGGAAATATGTTTTCATGAACTCTGCATTTTCCTTTTTTTTTCAAACAGAAAAAAGATCTTTTTCATGGAAAAATGCAGATTTTTAAGACTCACAAAAGGGGAAAAGTGTATGAAGTTGAGTTTTTTGCAAGAGAAAAAGCCCTCTGCTATATCGTTCTCTCAGTCTCGACACTGCTCCAGGTAAACGACTCCCCTCTGGCCTGTTCTCAGATTAGCATGAGCAAGCCAAAGTCAACAAGAGTGTGAAGAAACGGCTTCCCTCATTTGTACGGGTTGCTAATCCCTCACTTGATCTCGCCTTAGACAGGCCAGGTTTAAAGTAAGGTATGTACTTTGGACACTTTTTGCAAATAAATATCAAGAAAAGCTTGAATCACTTTCTTAATTATTTAGATATTAAATGGTCGGTGTGTTGTTGAAACACCTGAAAATAAAAATATTGATATTTAGGAACAGCAGATTTTCCTACACTTTACCAAACACTAGTTTGTAGTTTTCTTAGTTTACTTGGAAATGAGTGCTGTTGGTAATTGGTTGCAATATGCAGTTTAACCAACAGATGTCACTAAATTCTAAGTGATTCACATTTCAATTTGTCCATCATTTACAAGAGGGTGGAAATATTAAGGTGTATTTTTAATAACTTCTGCCTCAAATATTTGTTTCAAATTATGAACCAAAACAAACGAGGAGAAATAGGACAGGAGGTACATTTTACCACTAGTCACATGTGTGCATGTGTTTTCATAAGGACTGAAGAAATTAGCCCATGAATACCTCTGCTCTATGAAAGGACCATGACTTACAGCAAAAGCAAAAAAACAACAACAAAAAAGACAGTTATAATAAAACATATCAGGAAAAACAAAATGAAGACCAATTTCTTTTTTCAAATAAAAGCAATACCTCCTCTCACTTTGTTCCTCTTCCCTCTGTCCTCTACACACTCTGCTTACTTCTTTTGATGTCTTATTCTGTCTGTTTTATCAAACATTGTAAAGCTGTCCAAGGTATCCATAGTAAGCTCTACTCTGCAGGTAATCTAACCTAACATAATTTAGGCCTATTTAGCTTATTGCTGCATGAGGAAGCCTCCGATTTAAGATTCAATTAATCTTCTCTTGATTAAACTTAATTAAAACGTAAACCAGCAGGCAGATGTAAATCCCTTCCTCCAAAATCCAGCGAGACAAGCTCCACATTTCCACCAGCTCTGCATTGTCTCCCTCTGGACTGTACTATTCCTGCCTGCAGTCACATCCTGAGGTCCAAAGTACGTACTTACCTTTATCACCTTCTAAGTATCTGTCAAATGATATATCACCATGTTTTGGCTATGTTGACACAGACCAAGCTGAAGCTGACGAGACCTTTTGTCATCATTGCATAGTGTACAGGGGAACTTAGTTCCAGTGATGCATTTTAAACTAATAGAAAGGATGAAACACACACACTTAAAGCCTCTATGTGGGAAGTCATGGCTAAATATCCTCCTCCTGACAGGGGCGTAACCTTTTTCTTGCAACTACAAAAAACTCAGAAAGCAATATATTTGAATTGAGCTGGGAGCAAAGCATCCTTTACAACTAACTGGTGATTCATTAGAGACATTTATCCATTTCTGTAGCAGCTTATTTTGTGTTATTTTGCGGGACAGTAGCAGTGGGAAGCTGACTATTTGGGGTATTCAGCTAGTGACTAAATTAATCACTGGGCAAGACACAAAGCAGCAATGATGAGCAGAAAAACAGCAGCCTGGTGGGCAAAAAGCCTACTTTTTTGTTTATGCAGAGGAGTCTGTGTGCGCTGCTGATATGGATTCCCCATGAGAAGGTTTAGGTCACAGAATCCTCCTCATACAAACTTCTGAATAAGGATTTTTTCATCAAAGTTAGAGAGAAGAAGAAAAACTAGAAACAAACAGGATTTTTAGCTCACTTTCTGCTTGATGGTTTTCTGTGACGCCTCTAAATGATAAATTGTATAAATGTCTTCGAAAGCCTCATTAATGCACCAAACCATCCTCGAGATGAATGTGTCCTCCTGTTGCTTGTTTTGGACAATGGTGATGAATGGTTCACTGTTCTGTTAGCTGTGACAAAATATCCCAAAGGGGGTTTTAACTGTGTTAAAACATTTTTTCCTACTTGTGAGCATGGCAGGATGGCAGTGGGATTTTCAACAGTTGGTGCAGACCCTTGCGCGTCATGGCGTTGTCTCAGATAGCTGCACTTTAACATCCATTCAACACTTTCATTAGAAACCCATTCATTTGGAATTTGTACGTTTGCCACATAAAATGAAGCAGGTCAAATTTAGCCTATTACTGTAAATATCAAACATGTCTGTTAGGTCTTGTTGTTTATTTGGTTGTTGTGTGTGCATGTGTGTTTGCACATGTAGGAAGTCATGCTCATGTAAGGCAATCTTTTGGCATTACTCCTACTTCACGCCGAGAAAGCAGACCCTGTCAGACTCCTGAAAATCCTGGGCTGGAGATGAAACAGAAGAATGCGTCATAGTGTGTATATGTATGTGTTATGTATGTGTGCAGCTATGCATCTCTGGTTTGCTTGTGCCCCATACTGATGTTTCCAACCGGTGCTGGTGTAAATAAGGTCTTCAACCACAGCAGGTGTGGGGCGCCGGATTGAGAGCAGTGGAGGTCTAAATCCCTTTAACCCTAGGCCGCAGTGAAACTATCCCAGAGAAGTCAATATTTGCAGTCAGTATCAAAGCCGGTTCTGTTTTGGTATCAAAAGCAGACAGTACAGAGGCAGACCTGTTCCTAGATCCAGCAATAGTTGTATAGTGTTACCGTCATTAACAATGACGAGTGTTAGCATGGATTCTCTGCAGGCTGGTTAAAGCATAAACTATTAGTTGCATGGAAATGTGAACGAGGTTGTGAAGTGCATGACACATTAAATACAAGATGTTGTTAGTAGTAATGGGTTAATACAAGTCAAACTGGGAAAAGCCTTAAAAGGCAGACTGCAGAGTTTATTTTGTCTTCTGAACTGTAAGTTAAAAGAGAATGACTTTGTGTTAATTTAAGGTACTTTCATGTTGGAATCTCAGATAATAGTAGCAACTCAATTGAAACTGTGTTGTATTTAGTAACTAAACAGCCTTTTCCCCCCTTTTGATTTGTTTGGGGACTGTTTTAAACTAGTTTCAGAGACACTATTTTGTTAAGATATTTTTGATGGATCAGATCTCACTTTAACTCTTTGTCCAACATGATATGGTTTTAGTAAGTGGTCAACACATCACGCTTATTAGGTGAATCCGTCCGTCCGTCCGTCC
>JBAMIG010000005.1:5489984-5507353 GCA_037177335.1 Kiunga ballochi
TCCGTCCGTCCGTCCGTCCGTCCATCCATCCATCCATCCATCCATCCATCCATCCATCCATCCATCCATCCATCCATTCATCCATTCATTCATTCATTCATTCGCGGGGCAGCAGCCTAAGGAAGAAAGCCCAGACTTGTCTCTCTCCAGCCAGATTAACCAGCTCATCTGGGGGGACCCCGAGGCATTCCTAGGCCAGCCGCAAGATGTAATCGGTCCAATGTGTTTTGGTCTCCCCCAGAACCTTCTCCCACAGGGACGTGCCCAGACACCTCACCAGGGAGGCGTCCAGGAGGCATCCTAACCAGATGCCCTAACCACCTCATCTGGCTCTTCTCCATGTGGAGGAGCAGCGGCTCTACTCTGAGTCCCTTCCAGAGCCTCTCACCCTATGACTTTATATATCCCCAAATAATTGCATCGTTGTCTTCCATCCACTTCAGATCCTTTATACATACTGATATAGCGAACTTGTTACAAATGTTACATACATTGGAAGACTTATGTGACCCTGCTGAAAATAAATGTAAGTATTTTTTTTATTTAATAAACTCTCTTTGCAACTACTGTTTTTGGCAAGACACGCTCTTTCTGATGTGATGTCATGGGGTGGGCGAGGAAATGGGAGGGGCTCTCTGGCTGCTCAGTGTGGGCGGGGTGGATGAGCGGAAGAAGCTGAGAGCCATTCCAAGTTCTGGGTAAGAGACCCCCCCCAGCAAGAAATGAGTAATATGGCAAAACTGTAGTATAGTTCACATTGCAAAATGCACACTATTGTCATAATTGTGCATAGAATACACTGTAAAAAGGCACATACAGCATAAAATAAGACCTTTAAAGTGAAGTAATGGTTTTTTATATCTGTTTATATTTAAAGTTTATTATACTTAACAGAGATGATATCCAAAATAAAAATAAATAAATCAGAACTATTTCTTTGTCTATAACAACACACACGTGAGTCTTATACATTTTGTTTTAAACCACAAACCCCCTCATCATCCTACATATCAGGTAAAAATCCCACTAAAAACCCATTTTGATTCAATTTAACCTCATTAACACCGTTTTTTGTTTTGAAGCACAGTGGGTCAACCTGCACTTATGTCTCGTTCTAGTCCTTCCTGTCCATTAAATGTGGTAAAATGCTTGAATGGCTTTACTTTGATTTGCTCCGTGTACAGACAGGTTTTCATCACAGACTCTCTCATGTGGTCTGCTGCTTTAACTCCCGTCTGCTTGCTGAAACCATCCCCTCATGGGGCTTCAAGAGCCTTGAGTCTGTCATAGAGATTTTTTTTTTTTGCGGAGGCTGCACACCCGCTCCATTGACAGAAAGTCTGTAAATGTAGTAAAAGTAGTGCAGATTGGTTAGCCATATATCTCTTGTAACGCAAAGCAACACCATTAAGAGAAAATTATGCACACATCAAGGGGGAAAGACACCGTATTGGAAAGTGTAGCAGCATAGGGATCACTGACATAAACACTCTTCTAAGTTAATTATACAGTCTCAAATGTACCAGTTACAAAGATACATGCTATTTTTAATACTTGGCAAAACGTTATTAAGTTCAATTTAAGATTTGCCACACATGTTTTCACACACCTTCTCATGCAACATGCAAATCAACCACACTTAAACTCTGAGGTACTGCGTTAGAGCCTGTGGTAAACAAGCCAAACAGTACCCTGCCCGCCTGACTCTCCTGTGTCGCAGTCTCTTTTAGTGTCCTTTTATAGCCTCCTTCCTTCCTCCTCACACTCAACAGTCTTCTGAGAAGCCGTGCAGCACACTGGGGAGTGAGGAAGTCAGTATGGTTCATTAAGTGAATATGGCTCTCCATGAATGTCACTGAAAACAACAGCGGCTCTGTTGAGGAAAGAAATGACACTTAGAAATAATAGTGATCCAGAAGCTGCATTGCTGATGGTTACGAGACCCCCTGGTGGGGTTCACAGATTTTTATTTTATACTGGCAAGCTATAAATATTAAAACAGGCGCACGTCTTGTCGAGGAACTCTCTCAGCATGAACGCATGTAATACGCTTATAATTAAGGTAACCTTAATATTTGTTTTTAAATCGAAGTTCTAATCAAAATTGCCTTTTTTAAAAAAAAAAAAAGATCATATTGCAAATAATTTCCTGGAATAGATGGTAACATGCTCAAACTTGATGATATAACTACTTTATGGGCAGATAATCTATGCATCCAATTTTTTGGTGCATAAGTGTATGGCATAGATTTGCACACGAGTTTAAGATCTCTCTGAAGAAAATGTAAAACCAGTGTGAAAAAAAAGTTGCCAAGCTGGGATATTAACACAAATTCCCTAAGATATGTATCTACTCTACGCATATTGTACCGTACAATATATATAGAAATGTGTATCTATAAATGAGTGTATAATGCACATAATATGTATGGTTACCATTTAGTGGCGTTTTGTTGGATTTATAATTACAAATATAAATTTAAAAATGTGATTAAACCATTAATAGCAACTAAATTTTCATTGCACCTCTCACAATGTACTAGTTATACAAAAAAAATGGGTTCCCAGCATATGGTAAAAATATAACTCATAATACAGCTCCCAAATAATTATATCTATGCTTAATAACGGAGCAAGACTGGGTTGGCTCAGTGGTTTTTTGTACTGAATTCCGTTTTGGTCACTTTGGTGATATCACAATGTGAATTAGTGAATCTCTACACACAGGTGCACGTCTGCTGCACCTCCGGGTGGCTGTGCTGGGGGGGATTAGAGAAGGTGAGAGTGCTGGAGCTGCGCCACAAGGCATGCCCCGGCTGCTGCTGATCAGCCAAGCCAGCGCCAGTGAAACAGAAAACAGATGACAGAAGGAGGGGCGAGCTGAATGGCTGGCTTGTGTGTTCCTTCTGTTCTGTGTCTGTGTTTACCCTTGAGGGGTGTCAATAGGATATGGCTACCATATTGTGCATGATATTACCCATATTGCAGCATGGGGTGGTTCTTTCATTTGCTCTGCATAGCTGGTTATTGTATCATTGGTTTTACATGCTGGAACATTCAATAACGATTCCTGTTGGTGTCAAAGCGGGCCTCCCTGTGCGGCAGCGGATACCTGCACTGCTTGAATGTTTTCTAAATCCAGCTCGCCCAGGATTGTGCAGCACTTTTCGTCTCCCTGAGAAACTGTAACTTGAGTCATATAAAACACCTTGAAGTGTTTAATCTTTAGCGTGTCCTGTACGAATAATCAAAGCGATATTCTGCTTTTACAATTATTCTTGTACATGCTCACGTACTGTTTAACAGTCGACCCGCCTCGCAGCTGTGCAGTGAGCCACATCAAAACGGTCAAGTCTGACAGTCTCAAATAGGACCTTTGTGTCACTTTAACAAAACTTTTTCCTGTTTTATTCTGAGCAGGACCATCTCACCCTTTCTCTAAGGGTTTTTCAAATGGCTTTGTGTAATGTTCACCCCTAAACCAGAACCTTAAGCTCCATATCCTTTAGGGTTCTCCTCCACTAGCTACAAGAAACATTCAGGGGTGTTTTTCTTTCATCAACCTGAAACGGCATGGAGCGATTACTACCCAGGTTTGTGCAACTGGTTTGTGGGCTTTGGCAACTCCATGTAGATTTCGAAACAAATGAGGGTACTGCCCCGTGTTCTTTGTTGGATACTCTACTTGACTTAATTTGCCAGCACTGTTTAAGCATGAAAAGTCGTATTAATAATGTAGACATTTCTTTGGCTCAGTGTGCGATACAGAAAGGATGCAGCGCTTCCCATACATGCAAATGCATCTAACTTTTGATGCAAATATCAGTTGTAAATGATAATGTTTCTTTTAGTGTTGGGAGTGAGGAATTAAATCAGTAAACTAATCAAGCAAGTTTGATTTTGTGGCTCAGCCGCAGGTGGTTCTGACCTTCAGTCATCGTGCACTTATGTACAACACTGTGACTTCAGGTCAGCGGTTGGCCTTGCCAAAGCCTGGAAGTGGAGGCGGGTGGACGGGCAGACAAGCAGACTCTTCTGTTTGGCACAGACAAGGCTGAGAGACAGGCAGCTGAGCCATGTTTGATGGCACCCTGAGCTCATCTATCAGCCGCTGCCTCTCCAGACTCTCAAGGCTTTTTTAGAGATGCCACAAATGCCACGCTTCATCGTCCGGACAAACGGACAGAAGGAGAAGAAAGGAAACGGCTACTTGCTTGTTTATGGTCTGGTGCTTTCCAAGTGGACAAGACCTCTGACCCGAGAAGGCGCTCATCAGAACTGCGAGGCGGGCAGCAGAATAACACCTGAAACTAAAATAGTAAGGGGGAGGGAAACATGAGATTTCATGCCATCTGTTGTGATGCTTAAAACCCAGAGATGGTGCTGAAAGAAACCTTTACAATACTATTTGCAGTATCTGCATTGTAATTCCTGCTAAAGTTGTGTCTGCATTGTAATATGTCAGGCCATCAAGTCTAGATCCTACTTTTAATAACAGAGAACGATGACCTAATGAAAAATGATGCAGATTTTATGTGCCTGAAAGAAGCTGACATGTAAACATATACTGGACAGTGAAACCTTTACATCTCTGGTCAGATTTGGGCAAGGTATGAAAGTAAATGGATTCCAGTTGGCTTTAAATCTTGAACATAACTGGTCAACATTACAAATTGGGTGGTTTCAGTAAACACTAATGTGATACCTAAAATGTTTTTTGGATCGTTGATGCGACTGCACATATATTGTAACTACCAATGGCCCTAAATATACAAACTTATACCACATGTCTGTGAAGGAGTGCCAATAGACAGACATGTCATTGAATATGTGGATGAAAAGATATCGATCTTTTTCTACAAACCAACATAAAATGTTTGCCATCTTCGAGCATGTGTTCTTTTTTGTACATGTGGTCCAAAACCTTGCCTACAGCTCATTTCATAAATCTTGCATAACCAGTTCATGCAGTGCACTTCGTTACTGCAGGGACACAGATTCTCCCCCTTGTCAGCACTTCAGCCATTTTTTTTCTCCATCCTCTCTTTTTTTTCGTTCTTAAGTTACCAGCACCATCAGGCCAAGACACACTCTTGTACTATATGATGGGATTGATGGGTGCCAATGGTTACCCCTTCTTCTGAGAAACATTTCTTTCAATGAAGGCTTGTGGTGAATTGTTTACAATGTGGGAGCTATCTGCATCCTCAGAGGAAAAAACAAACCAACATGGTGTAATCAATACTTCTTTTGTTTGCTGAACCACATATTCAAGTGCCATAATTGTATGTTCCCTGACTGTATGGCCTGTCAAGAATTTAGCAGGAAGGCAGCTGCTTTCTGCATCTGAGTTAGCATTAGCGTTAGTTAGCATTAGCACGAGTTAGCATTAGCATTAGTTTTAAGAACATGTAAATGGCTTTACTGACTGTGTCTATCTTGGCACTAGGAGCATAATTAATCCTGGAATGAGTTAATAAGGTTAATGTTTCAAACACTAAACTAACAGAAAAGGCAGAACACACTGAAGCATCTAGGTGTCTGATATGGATGCACAGATTTTCTTGGTGTGAGTATTGTCCAAGAAGTAATTGTAATCATGATTATCATGATGCATTAATTTCCCTTTTTGGGGCTTTAGGGGTTAATTAGGGCTATCAAAGTGAATGGATTACTGCAGCATTATCTCCATGTGAGAAGCTGTTTTTGTGCATGTTACAGCCTTGTTGCAGCAGTGATCCAAATCCCAAAAAAGATGTTTTGGATTATTTTTAAGCTTTACATCCAGAGAATGGCTGCAGGATGACTTGTTTGATATATCAAAGAACTTTGCTTTTGTTCTGTGCACAAGTTGCACTGATCTGAAACCCGGTTCAAACACGATCGTTTATGCAAAACATATTGAAGAATCGTTACCATTAATTACCCACAGAATTTCACCCAGAATATAATTGTGAAGTTAAGTAATTGTGACAACCTTTGTCTACAATCGCTGAATCAATTGAAGACATGATCCCCTGAGGCTGACTTTGTGCAAATCCTTTCTCTGCAATAGATGTCTGCAGGAATACAAGTGATAATAGCAGAGGATCAATGAAAAAATATGTTGTGCAGATTGTTTCTGAATTGGTTATCTAAATTGAGCGCTGCTATTTCTGCAGCTATCTCAATTTGTGGCAGCTGTACGTGTGTACAACATCCTCATTTCCGTGCAGGGACAGATGCATGTAAGTCATGCAGTAAAGACCCACAAAACCCAGGATGCAATAAGTGAACCGGGATATTTTGCAGCACCTGCTTTTGGAATCTGAGGATCAACACTCAGGCTAGCAGCTGGTTCTCCTTTTTATTTCTCTTAAATCCCAAATGCTGTGAGATGATTGATGAGTTGGACACATGCAAGGTAACTGTTTATCTCAGACATCATCTCACCTCCTGGGATTTGCCATCATATGTACCTTTGTCACATTTTGCCTGAGGTTTGCTGTCATCTGCTAGTCTCCACAGGCATGTACAGGAAGAATTGCCACGCACCTGTTCCCACTTTAGCTAGTGGCAATTTTTAGGGTCTGAATAGAGATCAGTCTGCCAATTAATCCTTTGTAGATATTTTCAACTGTCTGGGGAAAACAAAATGTCCTGGAACAGCTTTTGAGGTGACATATTTACTTGAAAATGCTACTTTTTGTTGTAAGGATTTAGAAAAATATCTGAAGAAATAAATAAATGGAGAACCACAAACAGTGTACACATTAATAATTTAATAGTTAGGCTACCTGCTTAATTTGTGTGTTATATCCCAGATATATATTTTTTTATGAATTTATTAATAAGAAAACACATTGGGAGTAACAAATGCCACTTAAAACACGTTTTTTCTCAGACTTGCACGCCCACATTTATAGATTTACTTGTTAATTAACTGCAGACATTTAAATTATATGCGTTAAGTCTCCTGCAGAGGTTTGGAGAAGCTGTTACTATGTTTTCACGAGGGGGAAGTCATGCTGATCTCTCCCAACGAGGTGTGAAAAGAGGATGAGAAGCATAACCGTTTGCAAAGGACTTTTCCTTTTTTGACAAACCTTTTGATTAATTTTACCTTTTCAGTGTTTCAACAACAAAAAAAAAAAAACAGCTTGTATACACAAAATTGAACATGATAATTTAGTCTTAGGTTAAAATGTGATTGAATTGACTAACTCTTTATCTTGTCATCCTTTCATGTAGTTGCATGAACGATGCATGAATTGTACATTGCTGTGCATTTGTTATTTCCTACATATACAATGAACTGTAAAACAATATTGTTTTTGTTGAGTATTTTTTATGTTTTTTGCTTAAATGTAAGAAGATTTGTCACAAAAGAATCGTTTAAATGATAGATTTATATTGAACATAAAGGAAGGTAGAGAACGGGTTTAGTGCAGATTTAAAATGCTCCATATTGCTTATGTTTGATACTGTCCACTCAGCAGTATTTGGGCTCTTGTTGTTAACCTACCAATATTCACTAACAAAAAAAAGAATTGCTTTGAGTCAAGTGTATGGTATACTGCCAGTCAATCCAGAGACACCATGTAGCTGATGACAGGTGGTTGGCAAGCATAATTAAAATGCATATAAATCCTCTGTTTCTAACTTTTTTTTTCACTCAGTTCAAACTTCAAATCTTTAAATAGAATAATTATGTTACAGATACAATGTGCTATAATTCAGGAAAAGGTTTAAAGTTTTTTTCAAATATAGTCAATTTAAAAGTGCCATTTAAGCATCAACAAACCTTTTGCCTTTCGTCATTATGGCATAAGATAGACGCTGATGGTGTTAGCCAATCCTGTCTGCAAACAGCGGTACACTGACACTGGACAAAGCTACACTCTGAACCAAGTCAATGTTGTGCTTGGATTGGATGTTGTATACCAAAGGCATCTAACTGAGGAGAAAGTGCCTGCTTTCTGTGGCTGCAACCCACCGCTGAATACCTCCACCCTTCCTCAGAGCACTACCTCATACTGAACAGTGCTGCCAGCCACTTCTGATCCTTTGCAGCATGCAGCCCCTTGGTTTTCTTTTTAAGATCTGACCAAAATGCTTAATCATTTATACATTTCAGCCTTTTGCATATAGTTTTCAATTGAAAGCAAGGTTTATTTTGGCTTGGCTTCAACCGTATCTAACTAAAAGTATGTTTGTAAATGAATATTATTGGTGGAAGGCAGTCAGATTCTCACATCATGGTCAGACAAGAATCTGCCAGTACACAGGCGTCAGAACCAATAAGCATGCTTTACTGTCAGTGCTGTAGCTGTGAAAGACGCCAACAATAATGATCCCAGATAGGCAAGCCTTTATGCTACTTTGGCATCACTTATATCAAAACTGGAGAATATGTCTTTATTGGAAGAAGGGCAAAGAACCACAGAGAGATTATCTTGGTGGAAAAGATGTTGCTTTGCTCCATACTGGTTTCAACAAATATCCGATTTAGCAGGAGGCTCAACTGCATTGATCTGATTGTTTGAAGTTAGCTTATGATAAACAGTCAGTTCATCCAAATCCCCTTATAAGATTCCAGCTTCAACTTTCCAGATGGTGCGGTGAAACGCACCATCTGGTGCATCAGGTTGGAAGATGGTTTAGCAGCAAAGACAGATTCCACAAAATGATTGCATCGAATTGTCTCAATCCCTCTTAAGCATATTTATCAGGAAAATGGAAAGACTTTTTAAAGCTGTACATTTTAGTCAAATCTTATTATTAAGCACCTTACAAACTCAAATTGGCTCTATATGTTGTGATATGGGTATTTATACTGCTGCTGCACTACATTCTTGCTTGTTTTTTTTTCCAGTTTCCAGTGAACATTTTTCTAAATGTTATCTCGCTGTTACACACAGTTCAAACTGTTCTATTTTCTGCACCTGAAAGAAAATCTGAGTGTGCATGATTGAGATTCTGGTAATAATGAAACCACCGGAGCTGGAACAGCAACACCTCATCGCTCACCATTCTTCTTTTCTTTCAAGCCAAGAAAGAAAATCCGGCACATGTAGACAAAGTTTCATTATTCAAGATCCATGGTGAGTGCAACATGTCTATCTTAATAAAATATGTAAGTACTTTCCAAGCACATTACAGGGAGACAGAGCGAGTGCTGCTGAGAAGGCTGCAGGTCACATTTGACTTGATATTTTGATGATTATCTGCATTTGCTGCACCGCAGGGTTTTATTTCTTTAAGCATAAATGTTTTAGTTTTTTTAAATCACCAAAGCTTATATATTACTATGTTTTTTTTTTACTACAGTCACCTAAGGCCCTGTGTGGCATTTTACAGCATAGCGACAGTCGTGGTAAGACTGGGCATCGTGCTGTAATGTTAGAAATAGTCCCCCAGGGACTGCGCCGAGTTAGAACTTGGCGATGATCTGATAGAGCTCAGGTTACTACCAGCTGCCCACCCACATTTGCTGGCAGGTTAAAGTGTTCAAATTCAAATCCTTGCCAAAACTGAGCTCGAGCCCAGAGCCTGAGGAGAGTATTGTGTCTTTGGCCCAGCTAGATGTTCGGTTGCAGCACAAGACAAGCCATGACGAAGGGGAGCAAAGCACTGATACTGTGGCTAGAATAGGAAAACCACAAATCAAAGGTACTCCACCCAGGGAAAGAAATGCCCCATAAAATACTGGAACGCAAATCAAATATAAAGCTGAATGAAAAGGACACTTCATTAAAGACGTGTGGATTTGGGAATTTTAACCAAATGTGTGGGTTTTTATTTTTTACTTTGTACAATTCAGTCTGCTTCATATGTGCTGATTTGTGGGCTCTCTTGCTCATTCTCTTTACATTTGCTCTTCACTACAATGCAGTAGCAGCTATGTGTAGAGAGCTTTATCGTTTATGGGGAGTAATGGAGTTGCCAGGTTAACACAGAGACTGCCTGTCCGTTGATGTATTGACCCTGGCTATGTGAAAACTAATAACCTTGTGGAAAATAAGCTTGATGGACTAAACAACAAACCTTTTGTGATTTTGGAATTCCTCCTTGAGTCCTTTTATTATCATGAAGTTAATAGCGCTTGAAATTAAACAGCAAAAATGGCAAGTGAACTATTTTCAAAATCTTTTACTTCAATCTATCCTTACTTCCTCACTTTCTTCTTCTTCATGTAGCATATGATGCACAACTATGTTACTCCTCTTCTTCATTACATTGATTTTTATTAGAGATAATTGAGAACCCTTTTACACTAATTTAATAGTGGTTAGTGGATCCACGATGGTCCTCTTGTGAAGCATTGCTTAGTTAGTCTATTTTTAGTCATGGCAATCCATTGAGGCGGGAAGTCCAGTGGGGGGTGGGGGAGTGTATCTGATGGGTGCACTTTTGAAGAACTTGTGCCCGTTCCATGAAAGGCCA
Source organism: Kiunga ballochi (assembly GCA_037177335.1). Classification (NCBI taxonomy): domain Eukaryota; kingdom Metazoa; phylum Chordata; class Actinopteri; order Atheriniformes; family Pseudomugilidae; genus Kiunga; species Kiunga ballochi. The sequence goes on from JBAMIG010000005.1 coordinate 5,500,410, forward strand.
ACATTGTCAGCGTCCCAAAGATCCCCTTTGTATGTGGATGTGTGTTTGATGGGAACCTTGTCATCTTCATGAAACGGCATGTTTGACTCACGATGGGAGGCCTTTGTAAGGGTCTTTCACTACAAGCGGCTGTTTGCTCCAGTGCCAGCTCTCCAGCCTCCTATGGCATCTCAGTGGAGCCACTATGAGGAGCCAGTGGTACATTTTTAACTTCTGGTTCCAAGGACAGCAATAATTGTCAGTCAGTCAGTAATCAGCTTTTCACTATTTTAAAAGATACTGGCTGTGTCTCAATACCACAGTACACTGGACTGTAGTGTGCAGTGTGAACTGCACACTTTTTTTTCTGTAGTGCGCACTATAAGGGTAAGTGGTGTCTCAAAGAAAAAACTAGACGTTGGGCACCTACCAGTAGTGACATACGACCGGTTAGACTATTCTTCTTCATGCCAAAATGATTATTTTGTGTCCACTACACAGCTAAAAACTGCTAACATTTACATATGCTAACTCTGCTAACTTGGTTACTGTAGCCTCAAAAATGATTGGATCAATGAGTATTTGTGAGCACAAAATTAGATATGCAGCAAGCTATGGTATATTTGAGAACCTTAATGACATAAATTCATACTCACATTTATTCACTGATTGAGACACAGCCATTGTATGTGTGGTAGCTAATTTAGCTCTGACAGTAATGACGTGAGCTCGCATTGGTTGTAAATGGATGGTAAATGGACTCATAATTATATAGCGCTTTTCCAGTCTTAGCGACCACTCAAAGCGCTTTACACTATGTAGCCACATCCACCCATTCACGCACACACTCACACCCCGATAGGCACATCGGGGGGCTAGTTGGGGTTCAGTGTCTTGCCCAAGCACACTTCAGCATGTAGTCAGGGGAAGCCTGAATTGAACTCCTAACCTTTCGGCTGAAATACAACTGCTCTTCCACCTGAGCTACAGCTGTTGTCTTACTTTCTTGTGGGGATTCGATTATGATTATTTGCAAATATACAGCTTTGCTGGTAGTTTGGTAGGCGATGTTGGATTCCAGGTTAAAACATGAAACAGCTTGTGCTGACTCCCAATTGTCACATCCACTTAAAGGATGTCCACCAAGACTAAAGAGTGGTTCAACAGCTGAAAAACAAAGTGCCATATGATACTACAGATCCTTTTTATAGAAGGGACAAGGCATGCTGGCTAATTGCAATAGCGTTAGGAGGAAAAGGTGAGCGAACTAGCAAATAGATACCATAGAAATATGTGTTTTTCCTCAATATATGAGACTTAACAGCAGCGCAGATGTAGCTTTCAGCTCCTGAAGGGATCTAAAGGTTGTTAAAAGCTGTGAAAGATTGAACGAAACCACAATGCTGATTAGACATTATAAACCCAAGTCCAGAGCAGTTAGATGGATGCTGCTCAGATCTGCAGACATCCATGGCCATCATCACTTTCATCATTACCTTTTGAGATTAACTATTTAAAGCTTGCTGCCATGTAATAACATGCATCTCTAATGGGCTCGACACACGGGGAGCGACGTCGCTTATGCTCCATTCATTTCCTATGGAACCTCCGCGATTAGGCGAAAATCGCTGTCGCTTTCCAGCCAAGCGTCCAGCGACATTCGTGCATGTGAAATTTCATTTTCGTTCACGTTCACGAGACTGTTATTCTTAATTGTTTGACATTGCCATACTTTCTGAAACAGCCCCTTTCATAACCGTCCAAATGGGATTGGTGTGCGAATTTTGAGATGTCAGTACTTTTCCTGTTTCTCCACAGTCCAGTACAATCAGGGTGGTGGTGAAATCCAGACAAGACTAACTCTTAGAGAGGAATTGCTATGGAGTCATATTGTCAGATTGAACAGGACTCCGGTGTCACTACTGTTGTAAGACAATCTGTCTCAAATCCTGTCATCTGGAGAAGCAAACAAGTGGCTACTGTGAAATTAGGCGTCCACTAAAATCCCTTGAAACTTTGGTGGAGTTATTTGTGTCTGTTCTGATCCACTGCCTTTGCAGCTCAGAGTATCAAGTGTTGTGTGTGTATTTGTGTGTGTATGTGTGTATGTACAAGGGATGGATTTAATAGGGAAGTTGAGATTTGGTGTAAGACTTTGCAAAGGGAGTTGCAGTTGAGGTATGAGAGCAGCTGGTAACTCCACGCTCTGTTTGAAATGTCTGGCGCTGAACCTCAAGTCATGAGTCCAGCCATTCATTTCCAGCAAGAGCAAACACTGCCAGGTCGGTATACTATCATGGCCAATACACTTTTCTGGCCTACAGCTCTCAGAGGAGGGACATTTTGGTTGTTTAGTTTGGCAGTGCAGCATCTTGTGTTGAGTCTAAGACGGTGCACAGAGGGCCAAATCTACCTCTGTTTGTTTTTGCTGGAAGGCCAACAAAGTTAAAAAATCTATAACAAAGGAGAAGAACTAATTTTATGGTCAGATAAAATGCAATTTACTAATATCGGAGGTGTGTTTGGATTTCATATGGGATATTAAAAAGCATTTTGGAGACAAATCTTTTACTCATGCAATTTTTTCAAGCGGTTATTAATGGCAAGCAGAGTCTGGGTCCATGAAACATCACTCTATCTAGCAAATGGATTCAACAGCTTGCTTTTATTAGTAACATAAAGTTTTCATGTTGATGTAATATACAGTATGGTTTAGGAAGAATTGGGAAAAGATGTGAAAATAGCATACGGTGGGAGATGTACATCTATTCAAGACATTATTGAACTTTGAGACACACTGGCTGTGTCTAAGTGTTCACACTATTTACTGATCCCTCGTTTACTACGTGAGGCTACACAATGTAGCCAATTATATAGTGTCCTTATTCTATTGGTAATTCAACAGTTGGTATCACTTGAATATCAGTCTATCTGCCATTACGGTGGCAACCAAAGTTGAAAATGTCATTTCAAACCCGCTCCAGATTTGTATGAAAGTACAATATTTCCCTCTATTTTAATTGTAAATTCTTTGCATCATATCTATTCAATAAAAAAAGTATAAAAAAGGAAATGGCCCAGTTTTCCTGCCTGCTCTGATGGTTTAATTCACTCCATTCTAATCTCCAGCCTGCAATGCATTGTGGTCTATATTAATACCTATGGCTGCTCACTATTTTTAAGATGCATTGTGGGTAATTTTGATTGCACAACTGTTTTCTTTCTGAACATTTTGGACACCCCTAGAACATGTCCTGACCACTACATAGGAGACTCTGTGGGGTATAGCGTGGACATTTGGAATCAGTCATTTCGATCCGGTCTAGTTTTACTCTCTAGTCTAAAATTGTGTAATAAACTCAGCCACACAGAAGGCACACGTTAATGCAGCAATGTGTATAAAATCTACTTAAATTATCAGGTTTTTTTTCTCATTTTGCCTGCACATTTCTCGAGACTCTTTTTGGAAGGTTATGCAGATCATTAAGTACAGGCAGTTACCAAATGTAGGCCATTGCCACTGCTTCCTTGTGTGTAGGAGGTCCAGGATTATTTGTCAGACATTAAGTCACATTTTGACCACAGGAGCCTTTTCCAGGAATGAGAGCCTTTTAGGAAGTCCTGCTCCATTTTGATCGCACAATCCAGGGACTGTGAGAGGAATTTTACCTCCAAGATGATGCCTGGTAATAAAGTACAACTTTTAACCGATGTAGTGTGATTAGTAGCCATGAACATGTCTGACCTGTGGAGTATATTATTCACATATTAGATGATTCTTAGTTGAATTCCCTTAGAAGCTTAGAATTACATGAGTTTTATACAGCAAGGTACTGATGTAGATCACTGCCCTGCACTTTGAAAAATGATACTGCAAGAGAAACCAGCGATGGCACAGGCTCCTGACCAAGTGTCAGTATGAGTCTGTGGGAATTGGGAGTGAGACGTGTTATGTTGTAAAAGGGTCTTGCTACAGGCAAAGAAAACCAAAACATCCTTTGTTCGCTGAACATATTCAGGAAAAAGGGTAATTTTGAAGGAAAATACACCAACAAGCTTTCCTCTATTTCCCGTCATTGCCCCTCAGGCCGAGCATGGGACTGACTGACAAGGTTTTTAGTTTCAGACCTCTCAAAGCTGTCAACATCAGACCTTAACTGCCAGTTGCTTACCACATTTTCTGACCCTCTTTTGTTGCCCAAACCGCTCCCCAGATGGGACTCAGGGGGCTCATCCCACAACGTCTCAGATCTAACAGAGGAGCGGTCGTTGAGTATATCCTTTTTCTTCAATGTGTTTGTCAGTCATGAAACCTCCCCAGTGTCTTGCCCTGTTCCAGCCATCTTGTTTTGGATTCATAGCACTTACGTACCTCAAAAAACAGGACAACACTATTATTCACGTGTCACGACTGAGCCCAGGTCACAAACGAGCCCCAGACTCTGCCTGGCATCAGGGTATCAGAGCTCCCTCTCTTTTTCATCACTGCCACTGCTGACAAGAACGACTGCGAGTCTTCAGGAGAGTGGCATGGTTTGATTTATGACAAAGTGATTCTGTTACACTGACTATGTTTGCAGCATGTATTTACTCTTCAAGTGCTGCTGCTGGATCCACATCAGAGGGCAGAGCATTGGAATAGATCGGGGAAGATGCTTTAGAGGCTGAGTCAGCCAGTATTTACACCTGTTATTTAGTGCCATATTAAATTCTCAATCCTGTGTACCATCTTTACAAAACATTCTGATGTAAATCCTTAGATAGCTTGTTGATCCTATTGCCCAAAGGACAAATGCCATTAATGATATATAGACTCGCATATAGAACTGAATAGGGTCACTGAAATGTCTCATAGGATTTTACAATGATATTTTTAATGCAAAAAAAGGATATTCATTGAAATGTGTTTGATTCTTACATCGTGGTGCTTTAATTACGGACATTATGTTCACTGGCACCTTGTGACATGTAGAGGACAGATGGTGTGGGTGAATACAGATGGTAGTCAAGGTTTCCATGTGCCAACCCTGACACCGTTAGGCCAGGCACAAACAAGAGGATATACTGTATTTTATGTTTTATTTCACATTTCAGAACCAACACTTGATCCAGCCTGCTTGTTTTGTCTGGGTTGTGGGTTATTTAGAGCAAAGGCAGCTTCAGCCACACAGGATGTGTGACAGAACATAGCTGACATCACCAGAGCAATTTATTTGAGCTTTTCATGCACAAAAGTTTAAAAATAGTTACTCTAGACTGAGAAATAGTTTTAGCATTGTTAGTGCTTTTGATAACATTTACTTGCAGATTTGCAGTTTTAGAGTATAGATGCAAACTTGTGAGCAATATTCAGCCTGATTTTCACCTGATTAGGGTGATCTCCTCATCCTCAGTGGTTATGCTATTTCTCCAGAAATTTGTTTTAACGTTATCTATGTTACACTACAAATAATGAATTATAGTGTCATTTTTAAATGCTGGAAAATTTGTCGCCAACTGATAAAAGAAGCGAAGTTATAGGCTGCCACACAAAAACACCATCCACTTTACAAAGTTTGATAATAAACGGAGAACATGGTGTTTCTTCTATGTTTCTCCAATATTTTCTGGAAAGCACAGCTTGAGCTCATTTAGGTTTATTCAGAAACTGAACCGTTTGCAGCTTGGAGAGCTTTTTGTTCCTTTTGAAAAGTAAATGGAAAATGATGGATGACAAGTGTTTTTTCATCTCAGGTGAATAAATCATTTATTATTACTGTTACAATTTTTTTTTCTGAAATATGAGTTATTTGTACCAGCTGTAATTTATGCTACCTAATGGTGATAGAGATGTTTTCAGCTGCCAATGCTCCCTTTGAACCACGTTATGTTGCTGGGAGTGTGATGGTTTGAATTTGAGTTTTTTTCCCAATGTCTGGAAGAACAAATTATGTATCTTTTTTTTCTGACCTAGTTCGTATCTGATGCTTTTTTTTAGCTATTTGACAAAGAAAGTAGACTAAAGTAAAAGTCAGCTAAACATGTCCTTGAATGCTTTGTGCACATGAAACACTAAAATGTTACAGCTTGTCTCTTTTGATTAATAGCTACATTCACAGTATCATAGGACCCTTTATGTAGCAACCTGCTTGAATAAAGTGTACAAACTACCTCGCCTATCTTTAATTTGGTATAGCAATTTAATAATGTACTTTAAATACTTTAGAATATACCCATATTTCCAGGCAACATCTTGCTTGCTTCATGATTGAGACAGAATAGATGAAAATTATGCTAATTTAGCTTAATTTAGCAGGAACAGACAAAAACGTTTCTAAATTAAATCAACCCATATATCATCTTATTCTATGAGATTCCAGCTTTAGGAGTCCTAGACATTATGGTGTAAATATTTGGGGGAAAATGCAACAAAATATATATGTTTTAAAGTGAAATGTATTAATGCTTATTTACCTTGGTGTTTTTCATGTCTTCTATTGTATTTTGGGCAAACTGTAATATATCTGAAGCTCAAATTTCTTCTCTCAAGCATCACTTATAATAGAATTTTATTACCTCCGCTGTTGGAAGATCATATGCTTGCAGAAATATAGAGGGGAGGGATTTAAATGCTTGCCATGAGCTTTCTTATAAACAAGAAACCTAATACAAAATCCTGCAGCGTTCTCTCTTTAATAAATACAGGAAAGGCATGTCTTTTAGTCATTTAATTTAATATGACAAAAAAGCATTTTAAAAATCTCAGTGCATTTTTCTTCCACACGCATAGCTGTGCAGGTTGTTCATTATATAACTCTATATTTATCAACTTCTGCCACACATAGTCCACTACTTTAAGTCAAAGTTTCATTTTGGGAAGAGGGATGGTTAAGTTTTTACTACACAGAAGTCTGTGGCACTAATACTATGTTGCTGGTTTTGGCCATCCAATTGTTGACCAGTAAACATTGACAGTTACAGCAAAA
>JBAMIG010000005.1:5512399-5525764 GCA_037177335.1 Kiunga ballochi
ACTGTGTATATTTTATACCAGTGCTGTCTAATTTCCCTGCTGATGATAAATGTCTTCTCTTTGTGAACACATACGTTTCACTTTTAAAATATGTTTATGCTTTCTCTCTCCACACATTACTCTTCCAGCACGCGCTTCCTGAGGTTTCTGCCTCATCCGAGATGCATGGTGCCTTTGTACGCACCGCATAGATGAAAGGTCCGCGGTGAAGCGGCAAACCGCTTGGAAACAAAAGGATTCTTTCTCTTGTGCTCACACATTGGAGCAATCTGAAAGACAGCTGTTCCCCTCCCGGGTGTCCCAAACCCTCTGACTTGATCTCTCCCTCTTTCTATCCCATCCATCCCGCTCAGTACTGATTTATGAAAATATCAAAAGGGAAAGCAAAAGGGCCACCAAAGTGGTGCTGACAATAGGAGACATGTTTAACCGGGCCCCTCCCACTGTTTACTCTGGTCTTAGCTTTGGGATTTTTCTTTATTCAGTTCAGATAACTTAGATTATGGAGCAGCAGAACCATCCAACCACCAAGAGGATGCTCTCCTGTCACAGGTTCCACAACTAATCAGGGCAGATTACTTTCCTGCGCCTGCAAATTTACCTCATGGTGGGCAATTTTTCTGTGTAATGAAGGGATGTAAATCAAACAAGTGAGCTGTAGCTGCAGCATGTGGGTTTGTGCTTAGAGGCAGAGGGCACTGCAATTATTGGCTCTGTCACCAAAGCACGATGAAAGCATGGAGAGATGGTTGTTTAAACATGAGACTCGTGCTATTTAAGCCTTGTGTTGTACTGTGCTTCAGGAAAGCACTGCAGAAGAGACAGAGATATAGATTTTCATTCATACGTCTTTATTGTATGTCATCCCTGGTTCAGCGAGCCAGACAGCCATGATCAAATTTAATCTTTGTGGTTGTCATGTGCTGAAAAGTGTCTTAATTAACTCCAGAGAGAGCAGCAACAGCAATAAATTCTGGGACTGTACTGAATTACAAGTACCTAAATAGAAATAACTGAAAAATGTCTTATGCTATACCCTGCATTTTATAAATTCTTATTGCTTTAGAACTCAAATTCAGGAACATTTTACTTCCTGGGATACATTTGCACTGATCACTTTTGCTTTACTGGGAAGAATAATTGAGCATCATCTTTTTTTCTTTTTTTTTTTAAAGAGATAATGGGTGTAGTTATTATATGCAGGAAACATGGGAGCAGTTTTAATGGGTAGTGCACTACAAAAGTACTCTGAGAACACAGACCTCAATCAAGCAACTCATTTACAAACACATTGTGATTCGATTCCCACTCACTGTCATAATCCCGCATTTATTATATATATATATATAATATATATATATGTGTGTGTGTGTGTGTTTGTGTGTATTTGTTTGTTTTTTTGCAGTGATTAAAATGACAGAACTCCATCTAGTTTTTGCTTTTTCTGGATCTCATAGCTATTGGGAACTTTTCCTGTATGTTTTGACCAAACACTTGAGCATTTATTGTAGTTACATGTGTGATCAGAAAATGCCCCCGTTTTGCACTGGGAAAATAAATCAGTTAAAAAGATTTCTGAATTGTAATAGTAATCCAATTCACTCCCAAAAAGTTAGGTTCGAAAAAGGCCCATTATTAGCATGTAAATCCTGAAAATCCATCCAATAGTTTTTGCATAAAGTTGGCAACAAACAGACCAAGATAAAGTGTGTATTGTGTAAATAGATGAACTGTGCTGATTTAATTCTTGTTAGGGACCGTACCAGATACACAAGCTGCCTCACCTGGCTAGAAAGCGCACCCAATGCCCTAAAAGGCACCCTATTAGTGGTCATGCCAATTAGGGGTGTACAAACACACAGATAGAAAAACGTATTGTACTCAAAATTACCCACAATGCATCTATAAATATAGTGAGCATCGATGGTCACTAGACTGTTCAATTTAGACCATGATGCATTGCGGATCGCAGCTCACAGTGGTGGATATTCTGTTCTATTTTTTTCTATTCTACAGTCATTTAGCAGATGCTTTTCTCTGAAGTGCCTTACATCTGAGAATAACAACACAAGCATGAAGTCAAACAATAGGGAGCAGCATACAATAGATAAGGGCCAGGCAGACTGTCACGACTGGTGGAAGTGGAGGCTCGGAGATGGGGTGAGGACCCAGTTGCAGGCAGGCAGGCACAGGAGGCAGCAAGGTGATTTATTAAATAAAGAACTATAAACAAATGAACGCTAGAGGACAACAGAACTAATACTGAAGACCAACAGAATAAGCCCAAACTAAGAAAGATGAACCTGCAATCCAAACTCAGAAACCAAAGACTTAAATAACTGAAACCAAACAAGACCCAGGTCCACATAATCAAGAACACAGGTGAAAACTATGAACTGAAAACCATGCTTAACGTTATAAGGAAACAGAAAATCACCGTTACAAGTGTCCAAACATGACAAACTGCCGCAAGTCTAGTTGGACACGTTGGACACAGGTGTTGCCATGCTAGAGGCAGCAGTTTTCATGTTTTTCATTTGTTCCCAATCACATCAGTGCTAAATGGAAATGACATGAACATCAAAGAAGGTTAACAAAAAACTATAAACCAATCATTTTTATTCTGTTTTCATTGAGTAGATATGATGCAAAGAAAGAGTAAAATATAACACAAGGAAAAAAATAATTTCACATGACTTTGGATCAGATTAACGACATCTTTAAGTGCGCTATGGTTTCCATAGTTACACTAGTAATCAAGTTGTCCGACAACGAGAAAGTAGCGAGCTTCATGTCCAAATCGCCAACAGAATGATGGCACCACATAGGGGTACACTGCATACCACACTACAGTATGTATTAAATGGGGGCTTAGGGCATATAGTATGGACATTTGGACACAGCCATGGACTGAGAGCTTAGCTTTTTGTCTCATGTCCTTCTTTATCATAACAGACCCATGTCCAGCCTGCATCACTGTAGAAGTTGCTCCAATCCACCTCTCATCCCCCCTTCCATTCTTCCTCTACTCATAAGCAAGACTTCTGAGACTTTTTAACTTTATCCACTTGGGATTGACTCTTATTTTGTTCCAGTGAGGACAATACATCCTATTTTTCAGATATTAAAATATGCTCTTCAGCACAACGCAACCCCTCAAATTCCCAAATGCAAAGGGAATTCAACTAAATGTGATGCTACTCCTTTTCATATCATAGGTTATTTGGTTAGATTTTGTGACTCGCATGTTTTGCTGCAAGCTATTTTTTTTCAGGCCTCGGAGATCTAAAGAATATTGTTCTGGGAAAATGTTTTATTTATTATACGACAATTTTACAACACACAAAAATGCTGACACTGTAGTGCACAGTAATGATGTTTGAATTCCTCTTTTTGCATATTTTTCACTGCATTTGCTTGAACCTCATGCCTCACAAGAGGAAAAATAAGAAAGTCAGGTCAAAGTCAGGCTCTGACCTTTACCACAAATTAGCTCTGAAGTAAATGAAGGGAGCGTGAAGCACTTGCACCCTGGAGCTTGGAAAAGTGCTGCCTCGGTTTCAGATCCAGAGTAGGTGGGTTTACTAGCCATAAACACAAGAAAATATTAGAAATCCAAACATTGGATTTATGGTTCTTCCTAAAGGTCTTTGGCGCAGCAGAATTTTATGTGCAATGTGTAAACACTTATGTAAAGCGTAAGTAGCTCTGGAGCGAACTGGTCTGTGCAAAATTAAAATGGCTATGGTTTTTCTTTTACTCTATATACCCGCAAGGAGCATAAATCATCTGACCCTAAACCATGGATCAAAAAGCAGCGTTGGAAAGAGAAGAAATCAGATCTTTTTCTTTATTAGTGAGATTAAATACCTGTATATCTTTCTCTGTCCCCTGAAACCTCCAATACCACAAAGGAGAGCTCCAATCAACATGCACACCACTGTTAAATACTAAATAAGGGTCACTGAAATCTACAATAAATACTCTGTGACTTACTTCAGAGGATGATTAAATTTCAGGTAACCTGTAGCAGAAACGTTGATGATGTCAACTTTTGGTTAGAAACTAATAGGATTTATTGCAGTTGATTAATATTTAATCAACAACTGTTAAAAAACTTAGGAAAAGACATATTTTTAGTTTTAATAGGTATGATTTATACCGGATATGGAGCACAGATTTTATGCACACAACGTGTGCAAACCGTCTGGGGTAAATTGGAATGTTTTGACTGGTTGCTGAGCTGATTTGGTCCTCATTAACTTTTAAAATTACGTACAGCTGCATTCCCAAAATACCGGCACGACAACTGTGCTGTAAGCAGCAGCTGAGCAAATGTGCAAACACCGTAGCGACTAACAGGATCGTTTCGGCAATGCTTAAGGTGTTTGGTAAGGTGTTCATCATCTGATGAGACTTTTTGAAGTACTTCTCAATCTTAATGACAAACTGAAATACACCTAAAGTCTCTGCCTGGTTAGAGCTTTCAGACTAGTCTGTAAGGTATAGATCTGCATGTGGACAGCTGTCCTGTGCGGAAAGCTGTCCACACACAAGTAATGCACAGCAGTTTGAGAAACGATCGGCTTGTTCAAACCAGGGAAGAAAAAAAAAACTACATAAATCTTAGAAAATACTATGCACATGATGCATTTATTGGTATCAGACTTAATGTATGTAACAGCAATCTGGCAAAGACAAAGAGAAATGGATTATCCAATAAAGCTGAGACTGCTTATCTCAGTGTTCCATTTGATTCTGATTAAACTTTTAATCAGGCTAAAGATGTATCTATTTTGGATCGGAGACTCTAAATTACCCTTAGGAGTGAGTGTGAGTGTGTATTGTTGTATGTCTATATGTGTTGGTCCTGTGATGAACGGGCAATTTGTCCAGGGTGTACCCCGTGATTGGACCCCCCCATGACCCCGTTCAGGGAACAAGTGGTAGAAAATGGATGGATGGATGCACTCTGACAAGTAATGGGATTCTTTTCAAATTGTCTTTGTAGTGTTTTTTAAATGTGATAAATACTTGATTTTTAGTTTGCACAGCTACATTGTTATTTCAATGAATTTAAGTTCAGTTTCATCTATCCTACCTTTTCATACCACTGATCTGAGGTTTTTATTTAGGTCTCTCAGGGGTTTGAAATATGAAAAAAGGCCTCATTTTCAGTTCTATTGTGTGAGTAACCCAAATTACCCCGGTAAAGGTCATACACTCTAACATTTTGTTGGACCGCCTTTAGCTTTGATTGCAGCATACATTGTTTCAATGTCACAAGATTAATTTCCAACCAGTGTTGCATTTATTTGTCACCAAGATGTCGCAACGATGACAGAGTCTGACTGCTGTGCACAACCTTGTCCAGCACATCCCAAAAATTCTCCATGAGGTTAAGGTTTGGACTTTGTGGTGGCTAATTCATGTGTGAAATGAACCCGTCATGCTACCTGAACCAGTCGTTCACATTATGAGCTTGATGAATTCTGGCTTTGTCATCTTGAAATATACCTGTGCCATGACATTTCTGCACCCAGACCTAACCAACTGCAGCATTCCCAGATCATAACACTGCCCCCACAGGTTTGCACAGTATGCATAGTGGCTGCATCGCTTCATCTACCTCTCTTCTTACTCTGATGCATCCATCCCTCTGGCATTGGGTACATTGGACTCATTTGACCACATGACCTTCTTCTATTGCTCCAGAGTCCAAACTTTATGCTCCCTAGAAAATAATAGTCTTTTTCTGGTTAGCCTCATTGATTAGTAGTTTAAGTGGTTAAGCTTATACCGCTGTTCAATCCTAATCCCTTGACTTCCTTTCTTCCTTTCTTTCTTTCTTTCTTTCAGTCAGAATTTTTTTCTGGATAAATTTCTTCCTGGAAGACGATGGGTCCCCACCATCTTTCCAGTTGTTAAAAATGCGTTGGACAGTTCTTAACCTGATTTTAGTATTTTCTGCAATCTCATTGTTTTCTCTGCTTGATGCATGACAATGATTCAGCCCTTCTCACACACAGACTAACATGTTTTTCCACGACCATGAGACGTGTCTTTCCACATGGTTGTTTAGGAAATGAGAAGCAACTCATTGTAGTAGTTAGGGTTAAATAACTTGTTGCCATGCAGTAATTATCCAATGGGAGACTTGTACCTACTTGTGTTGTGGAAGTCAGGTAGTCTCATTTCTATTGATTTTTATACGAGTTACAAACCTAACATAGCAGGGTTTCATATGGTATTACCCATTGAATATTTATTTTCTATATTTCATACTTGATTGTGTTAAAAAAAATCTGAAGCTTTCTTATTTTCAAATGCCTTTCATTCACTCACTGTTGAGTTCTGTCTACTTCTGCTATGTTGGCCAAAACATCACAGTGAAATTATTATTACAATGGACAAAAATATGTTTGATTTTCTTCTTTTGGTGCTGCTGCTGCTTCTTTTGTGCTTAGCTGTTGTTGAACGCAGTAATTTGTGAAGCATAATCTCTACCTCATGTTCTAGGCCAGCATTGAGAAGTATCTTAGCGTGAAGAAATTTTCATATAATATATGCAATACGGCCAATAAAGACTTTGTATAATGAGGTTCTGCTATAGTTTCATGAACTTTCATATTTACAGCATTAGTCAGATAACTGAAACAGTCTGCAGCAACGGGAATCAGCAGAGAGGAAAACCGCTTCCCTAATCCGAGCAGAGAAAAATCTCAAATTTGGAAAACATTGTTGGTGTCCATCCAACATTTCTGTCTGGCACTCAACAAATGTTCTTTGGGGGTTGTGCTTGGTCAATATCCCATGTATTTATGTGTGCTTTCAGCACATCCGCAAAGCTTTGCCAGCAAGTTAAAAAAAAAAAGAGTCTGGACAGTATTTTGCAGTCAGGTAGTATGTACCGAAAGTGACACCCCCCCTTTTTTTTCCCTCTGTCCACTCCTGAACTGTTTGCATATGTATTACGCTGCAACAGAACCAGATATTTGACTTGGAGGATAATCCTTATCTGTTGTGACAGTATTCAGAAAGTGTCAAAATTTGATAAATTATAGGAATAGAATGGGGGGGGGGGGGGGGTGAAAGTGGTGAACAATGGTCAGAGATGAAGCCATGTTTTTTCCATTAACTTTGCTAAATCATCTCTTTGGGAAAAGTTCAGAGAAGATATACTTTGGACCCAAGAGTCCTTTCAAATGTTATGCAGCAGAAGGCCAACGTGTTCCTTATTGCTCTTGAATTGTGTTGACAGATGTAAAACATAGTGTGTTAAACTGGCATTTTGTCGCACACACGCCGACCAGCTTTTAAAGGATGTCGCATTTGCTTTACAGTGAAACAAATAGGCTGAGTCATGTGAAAGTACTAATACTGCTCTTTTTCTCTTCCTCTCTCCACCCCCCTCTTCTGGAACACCAACTGCGTTCTTGGATCCCCTTCAATGACTTCAGGTATGTCAAATCAATTTAAAATGCTCCCTTCTTCTAAACATTACTTCTGTATACTTTAATTTATTATCTCTTTATGAGAAGAGAACAAATTAGACACAACAGTGGAGAATTTGTGGTTCCAGTTAAAAAATAGTAGGTTAGCACCACTTAAACTGAAAGCTTTGCTAGCATCTCCCAGCTTATACCTATTATGGAAATTTTGATGTGATGCAAATGAACATGTTAATTCGGATCAAAGGGCAGAAAACCTCGATGAAGGGGACTAAATAAGGCTTTGAAGCAGTCAGAAAGCCATGCAGGCGTTTGATGTTTTTCTCTTTTTGTGTTAAATGCCCCATACCCTTTCAGTCCGCATGCTTTTGCTGCATTCAGGTTTTGTGTTCTCTCTCTCTGCGTTGTGTAACCAGCAATTTGCACCCCACTTTTCAACCAGAGAACAAACAAGCAAAGTGTGCGAGTTTTGTGTTCCCCCCACAGTGCAGGAATGTTTTCTCATATAAAAGACCTGATTTATGCAACAACACAAAGGTGCCATGCAGAGATGGTCTGTCTTGGAATTATTACCTTTTTTGTTTTGGTTCTTACCCTGTTTTACTCTATGACGTGATAAGAAAGGGGGCAAAGAATAATCTCTGCTTCAAAAGGATAATGACAAGTATTTGTTGGGGTGATGTGGGGTTTGTTTTAATGATGAGATGGAGATCAGTTCAAGTGATTTCTAATCCTGGGATGTATCTGCTCGATTTTGGCAGTCATATAAGAATACAAGCAGCCTATATAAGCTAGTATAATCTCATCAATCTACTTGATAGATCATTACAGAGTGGATTACAATAATAAATATTATCCTTGCTTTGTGTTGCTAAGCAAGGATCTCACCAGAATGCTAAGTTGTATCCTTTTTTTTAATTCCAACATTTTGACAATTGGCCATGTTTGATATATTTTATATATGTTTTATATATTACAGAAATGTTACAGTTACAACTTTTGGTTACAAAAGACAGAAGGTTGTCCAATTAATTCTGTAAACTTAGAATAAACAAAGTACTTTGCAGATTAAACAGCGTTTTGTGGGGCACACTTGGCAATATGGTTAATTTGCATTTAGTCAGAGAAAATAAGCAGGTAACAAAAGAAATCGAGCAAAATTTGTATTTGCCTTGGACAGTTGTACACAAGAGTTGACCTTTTGTAACTTTCTTGTATCTTTTGTTCATAGTGTCTTTCTTTTATTAAGAAATCTCCTTTCCTTATTCCCAGACCTCTTTAGCTTACTATTAATAATGCCACCTGTTGGGCTGTGGCCTTCATTACACTGGCATTTTAAATAAAAGAAGGGGGGAATGAGGTTGCCTGTACAGACTAAGCTAGTCATAGCACTGGCACAGAAAGCTATGCTTGGCACTCACTGACTAATGCATTTGCTAGTGAGGCCAGAGGGAGAAATGCAGGCGCAATGAGGCCAAGGTTAAAAAGACTTCTGACTGTATGCAGCGTGAGAATTTAAGATAGAAACTTAAGTGGCTTCATAATGTTGAATGATGTCTTCTTTGGATAAGACGGGCTGCTAATGCTGTGTTTGTTTTTGTTCCATTTACAGTCGAATTATGTTGTATATGTTGTAAATGCAGTGAAGCTGTTATCCAATATGGCTTCGTAGGGATCTCGACGCAGTGGTGATGATCAGCTAAGGAGCTGAGTAATCGATACATGTTTCGCACCTTGAAGCCAAAGACAGGCCACATGGGTTAGGAGGTTGACTACTTGAAAGGATGCACAGTGGGATGTGATCGGGGTGTAGGTGACAGGATCAGAGGTCAACTCTCTCAAATAGCCTCAGTGAGTACAACGGGCCATCAGCTCCTCTGGCTTTGAAATGAGATTCAGCTTTAGCCGCTCTTGCATGCCGGACTAGCTTTCAGCATACCACAGCCCACCATCAAACGCAGTTGTCGTGTCAGGTGTCGTCATGGGTGTGGTTATTTTTAAGATGATGAACGAGGGATTTGCATGTGTATTTAATTATCACATGTTTGGCAGGAAGTGTAATAAGCAAATTAACAGTTCTCTGAAGAGCTCAATGCAGTTTTTATTGTTTTACAATTAGTTTTTATTCAGTGCATTGCAACAGCATAATATCTCAGCACAGTCTGTAAACATCAACTAATATATATACATTAGCATGGCTTTTTAAGTGACAGACAGAACTTTTATGATTGGGAAGTCTTTTGTATGAAAAGTATATGAGTGGTAAATGAGCTTCCGCTACCTATTCATGAAGGAAAAGTACATAATATAAAGGTTTTCTTCTGAGATTTTATCTCCTGAAAAATGTTCTATCTCAGCTAATTACTTGATGCAAAACCACTTCCCTTTTCTCTTTCAAAAGGACGAACGTTGTCAGCCTATTATATATGCCAAATCAATTAGTCATCAAAAGTCCCTCGGAGAAGAATGGTTAACCTTTATCTACATCAATTTTTTATGACTTTTACCTTCCTGCCGACATCACGTTTTCCTCTTGATGAAGTGAAAGCAAAGCCCCAAGCAGGATTATTGTAAATAAGAACACATAAGCAGTTCATTGGTCATCTTGAAGGAAATTTAAATAATTTGTTCACAAGAAAAGAAAATCTATAAATTTCTTAGAAGTAGCAGTTAGCTAACCTATCTTTTCATAAAGTTAAGCTACTTATTGTGTACTTGCCTGATGATTATATGAGTTCCAGGCCTAAAATACTAATACGTATTTTGATAATTTGTCAAGGATGGTTCATGTTGTGATGTAAAAGGAAATTTAGGACTATATTTCACAAGTTTTCTTAAGTTACAAATGTGATGTGTAAAGTACTGTTGCCTAAAATATTGACACAACTTGTTATATTTCATATTGTTTAAATGAGGTAACTCAGTTGAAATAGCCTTCTATGCTGTATAATAGTTATCCAAATTTTTATATTATAAAAAGCTACTTTTAGTTCAGCAGAACAAGAACAATCTGAAGCTGTATTTATTGTGTCCCTTTCACAAACTTTAGAAAATTTTATTTTTCAGTACTAAAAATGGGTCCTGTTAAAAAGTGGTTCAATCCCAGTCATGTTATATGTTGCTACTATAGCCATTGCAAAGCTAGCTAATTAGCTTATTAGGCTATAAAATATTATATGTATAGCTAGCTTATTAGCTTATCAGGCTATAAAATATTATTGGTATTACTAGCTAATTAGCTTATGTGGCTATAAAATAATAATTGTATGGTAAGATAAACTAATTACCGGTTAATCACATCACTAATATCTTTACTTTGAGCCTTTAATTGATGCATTATATTGATCATATTTTGCTAAAAATCATCATGAAACAATGAAATATGTTAAGTTTGGGCAAAATGAACAGCTGTCTTTACCCACGTGTGGAGTATTTGGCTGTAAGAATAATGCTTGAACAACCCACTAGGCTATTTTTCCACATGTTGACTTCAAAATTGGATTCCTGAGATGGGTGATAGGTTGGTGTAAACTCCTGCTGGTCATTAACACGTGGCAAAATCTACAAGGTCTCACTGGCTGTTTTGCTTCTGTTCTGTTCCATTAGTAAAACACTGACAATTGTCGCAAACAACAGGTACGGATAAACGGAAAACATGGCTTCCCTTCTTCCTCTGTGTCTCTGTCTAGCACCAACCTGTTGGGATAGGTGACAGCCAGGCAGTCTGCAGCTGACTTGGTTTATCTAATCACTACCCTGGTTTCCCAGCATTAGTGCAAGCGTGTTCTTACTTCTTACTGGAGTTTCTCCATGTCTGAAACTACTTATAGCTGACACATGACAGGGTAATATTGGTAAAGCTGGAACCATTAATTTTGGCACTGTCAGCGCCCACATGTACTAAACTAAGTGAAAACTGTGGAACAACAGTATCAACCGGGCACAGAATAAAGACTTTCATTCTTTAAAAGTCTTTTAACTAATAGAGCTGAAACCATTTCATTTCAAACCATATCATTATACTTAGAAAGGATATATGCTTGTTCAGAATGGCTCAATATGGAGGTGATAAGAAAAGATAATCATCTTTTCAAATGGTTTTTCGAATGTTGACTTTGCTCCAAAAGCTAAGATCCAATACAAAAAACCTGGGATTTGGGGTAAAATGTAAATAAAGACACAATGAAAATAAAACCAAATCTCATTAGTAAATGCTTTAGTCATAATCAAACACAAAAATGTTGTCAAAATCTTCAAAGTGAAACATTTTATCTTATGAAAAACATAGACTGATCTTGAATTTGATTTTTATAATGTGTTATATGTTCAACCAGAGGCAGAAAGTTTGTGATTACCTTATGATGTGGATGATTGCTGCGGAATCAAAGTGGAGCCAACATGTCCTTAACCTACAGCCTCAAGTTATTAAAAACAAAGTTATGCAGATGACACACAAATCTCACCAGGAGACTATAACCTCATCTAAACTCTGATCTAAATGCATTGATCAAATGAAAGATTAGATGTGCCAGACCTTTCTTAAGCTAAACAAGACAAAACTAAAATAACAGTTTTTGTAGCCAAAAAGAAAGGATAAATGATGTTTCAGACAGCTGTGTTAAAAATAAATGATAAAGCCAGATATCTTGATGTTGTCTGGACTCAGACCTGAACTTCAGCATCACATTAAGACAGTTGTGAAGTTGGCTTTTTATCACTTAAAGAACATATGGAGGCTCAAAGAACAGATGTCTCAGCATGATTTAGAAAAAGTATTTATCTTCAGTGGACTGAACTACTGTAATGCTGATCTTACAGGTCTCCCTGAGAAGTCCATCAGACAGCTGCAGTTAGTCCAAAGTGCTGCTGCTCGAGGTTTCATTATAACCAAGTAATTGGATCATACAAGTCCAGTTCTCCACTGGATTCCTGTCTGTCAAATAATGGACCCCAAAGTCCTGCAGTTAGTTTATAAAAGGGAAGTAAAACATATTCATTTAGGGTTGGTTATGAAGCAACTAGATCCCTCCGGTCACCAGTCGAGTCTCCTTTCTGTTCCCAGAGTACAGCTTAAACGTGTAGTTTTATGCTTTCACAGGTGAAAAAAATACCCCAGAAAACTGTAGTTTCACTGAAACGCTGCTGTTTCAGATCAGGTTACAAACCTTTTCATTTGTTGCCTTTTCTCAACAGCAACTGTTAATTCGTCACACTGGAACTTTTAATTTATGCATTTTTATCTACTTTGTTTTTTTTCTCTTTTTGTTTAATTTATTTTTTATTTCAACAGCACACTCAATGCTTTTAGTGTTTTATGTGACATGCTTCCACACTGTCCTTTACAAAAACATCAAAAACAAGTTGATAAATTACATGAGAGATAATAAAATAGAGTGGTAAAATAAGTACATTAATGACCTTATTAAACTACAACTACTGTACTAAACCAAAAGTATTTGGAAGTAAATTTCCATGAATTGTCTCAAACTGATGTCTGTAAAGCGCACACATGATGACATTGTTGTGAAGAAGCGCTAAACCAATAAAGCTTAATTGAATTATTTCAAACAAAATATATAGATATTTAGCAACAGTGCCGTTTTTAATTTAAATGATCGTGCTGGAAAATATCTGACACCACAGTTTCCGTTTTTGAAGCTAGAGTTGTGTTTCGGGGAAGAAGAATGGTTTTAACAAGGGATTGTGGATGTTCTGTTTTGGCAAAGTATTCTCGGTTGGAAAATACGTCGCTGAGCAGCAACATGTCAGACAGATAAATGACTTAGTGCAATTACATGCTATTACCTCTCACCAAGGTTGGATTTTTACCCGTGTTTATGGCTGTGTCCGAATGTGCACCCTAATCCCTACATAGGGCCCTATATAGTGGACACGCCATTTTGTAGGGGTGTCC
>JBAMIG010000005.1:5525864-5550600 GCA_037177335.1 Kiunga ballochi
CCGACAGCGCGAAAGTAGTGAGCTGCGTGTCCGAATCGCCAACAGAATGAGGGCACTAGGTAGGGAGCTATATAGTGAATGAGGGGTTAGGGCATAGGGTGTACATTCGGACACAGCCTCTCTGTTGGTTTCCATACTTCTTGATGTTTTTTGGCACTTGACAAAGACATATTGGTGTTTTACTGCCACCAACTGGCCTGGAGTATGGACTGGAAAGAGCCCAATTTGACTAAACGTTAATTCCTCTGTTTATTCTTCTGTTGATTTTTTTTTTTCCTTCTTGTCTAATTTTCTTGAAATAGACTGAAGCTTATATATCAGTGAATTTTGTGAAATAAAAAAAAAAAACATGGTGCAGGTGCACGTTTCCTTTTCTGATGTTGGTTTTAGGCCTGGTCTCACTCATTAGCAGCAACACAGTTTGCCAGACAGGGGCAGTCATGCGGGCAGGCAAAGGTTCAAACTGACGAGCTTTGTCAGCTCACATTAATGCCAACCACAATGATCAGAAGGAATCCGTTGCCTAAAATTCCTAATGATCGGAATGCTCATCTCAATGAGAAAAGCCACCGTCAATAGTCTTACTGGCTTCTTCTTTGTTGCTGGTAATTTGTTTTCAAAGGAAACTGTTTTTAACACTAAAAAACATGCTGGTGGTAAGAACTACAGCACAGTTGTGCTGCTGCATTGACAAGATAAAGAAATAGGCTCTTCCAGGTGAATTCAAGCCTCGTAAGGCCATGATGGGTGATCAGACCGTCAAGGCATTACATGCCATGTAAATGCTGTGAGTGATCGGATCATCTGCAAATCACTTGATTTTGAAATTGTGGAAATTGGTATGTCTTTAAAAGAGGTAATAATCATTTTGCTGACACCTCTGTTAATGTAAATGGTAAAACCTTTTTGTTCAAAAGCAAAACGAGTGTTCCCGTCTGGCTCCTTATCACAGCATTTATAAGTCATACAAACATTCACCTCCTTCAAAACCTGGAAAACACCACCATTGTGGAAGAGTTTTACTTATGTCAGCAAACTGGCAACTTCCAAAACAAAAGCCTTCAATTTTTAATGTTGTTTTTATTTGGGATACTTGCTAAAACAAGGCTTCATAGAAGGATGCTGGTTTTGTGCATGTCTGTCAGCAGTTTTTTTTCCTTGTTGGTGGTTTTCTTTTTTCTTTTAATGGTTCCTGAGTTTGAGTTTCAGCTTGTCAGTGGAAATTAGAATTATTTTTATTTTTTTTATTTTTATTTTTTTTTAAAAAGTGAAGTTGTTGTTATTTATTGTGGTAAATTAATTGCTTTTTGAATAAATTTTATGTTTGGGGGATTTTTTTTGGCTCCGTTGAGAAATGTTTTAGAATTGTCTCCTAAATATAAAGTTAAAGTTTAAGTGGGACATTGATTTAGTCATTAATATTTATTCAAATAACACAATTTAAATGAAACACATTTCAGGGCGTGTTTTTGATGACATTGCACATAAAGAATACATTTTGTATTCTGTATTTGCTCTATTTATACTCTTTATTTAAATATGCTACACATAGTGGGCACTCAGTCCAGACCAGGGTTTGTTAATTTCTCACTATTTAAACTAAATTTTATATATAAAGAAGTGTTTTTAAATGGCTAAATTGATATTGACTAATGATATACATTTTTCTTTTTTAGCCTCATCAATAAATAAGTCAGAAATAATGGTAATTAATGCAACGTTATGTTGATAAGAGAAAGTGTTATTGAAGATAACAGGACAAACACAGGGCGGTAAGTGGTTACGGGAAGATTTGTGAAGAACTGACAGCCTCTCATTTGGGGTTCATGAATGCAGTGTGGTGTGTGATCAGCGGTGGGAAGCCGCTTCAGTGGGGTGCCATCAAGGACCCATCTGCTCTTCTTTTTTTTTTTTTCAACCACCCCAAGTGATTCAGTGACTGATACTGGTGACCTAAGAAGGTTTGTGGAAGGAAACCAAAACCGCAGGCATTCCCACCACCCATTCCTCCCAAGAGATGAGAAAGTCCTCTTGCTGGAGACGTGCTTTAGTGGCTTTCCCCAATTTCATTTTCTCCTTATGTGCTAAAATTATGTTCTAATCCACTGAAAAAGTCACAGCTTCCCACAGATATTTATTCAAAGAACTACAGAGCCAAAGACATTCCTCGGCTATATTAATAAGACAGTGAGAGTTATGTTATTTGTTTCTTATCCTGGGATCAGTTTTTGCTTTTCATGTGCCTTTAGAGGTAAATGCTTGTTAAAAACGCCACCAGCAAAGTAGCAACACTGCTACCCAGTCAAGACTCTAATCTAGTCGTAACCCAATCCATGCACGGTTCTTTTTGTGTACAAATGAGCTTTCTCAGTCACTTCAGCCCTGGAGCTTGTGGTCTGCATTCCTTCTGTCGCAGACACAAGCTGTCTAAATAAATGCTCGCTGTTGCCTCTTTTCTCTGGTGGCAGCTTGTATTCAGGGGGCCTCTGGCTCTTTTATGCCAACATCCATGCTTCACACATGCTCATGAACATCCGCAGACCAAAACAGTGGCATGCTACTATGCTAGCAGATACAGCACACAGCAGACACCAGCTGGGGACCTGTTAACAACCAAATACCATTGGTTTGTCAGTGAACAGCTTGACGCCAGGGAGGCTTGTTCATTCTAGTGTTGAACTACATCGCCTCTTTTGGCACTATAACTGGCATCGCATGTGCTGAGTGTCAGCTCCAGACACCGTAGCCTGGTGTGTTGAGCTCAAACTATACAATTAGCCTTGAGGGCTGGTCCCCCAAGACTTGTAGACAGCATCTGCTGGGGAAGAAGTGCTCCCACAGTATGTTGATCTCAAATTCCATCTTCTCCTGTCTGAGGTGGGGTTGGATGCTGCCAAGTCAGGTGGTCTGAGAATTTCCCAGATATTGTTACCTCTAAACATGTCCTGACTTATATCCCTCAATATTGCAGCTAGCTTTGCTGATGTCGATGAAATTCCCAACAACTCCCAGTAAAAATGGTAGGAAAATGAGGAGCCTCTTGTCTTTTGGCGAAAGAACCTCACTGAACATGAGCGTGATGGTGTTTTTATTGCTCTAATTGCGTAGATTTATCTGAGACTGCGTGCTCCAACTGCTTAGATTAGCAGCTGACATTAAGTATCTTTGACTTTCTTGCAGCGAAGATACTGGATATGGATGATGGGAATTTCTGTGAAACCTTAAGTGTGTGTGTGTTTAGTTTTAAAAGGTTGCAGAAGGAGCTCCAAAAAGTTAGTTAACTTGGACTGCGCTACATTTCTCCTGTGTGAAACCACAGGAAAAGCCAAAGCGTTGGTGAAAAAGAACAAATTGACCCTGTTCCATCTGTCGTCATTAGGCTCGGTTTTTATCAGACCACAAGCATCTGGATTTAAAAATAGGAACCCAAATTGCCTTTTCGTATTCTGAATTGGTTTGTTTATTTATTGTGTAGAGTGATCATCATGAAACCCACTTTCCTGGGTACCTCTTGTTTGCACATTGTTGCACTTAGGGTTAAGTACCTTGATGAATCAAGTGCAGGTTTCGACACTTGAATGCATGAGGTAGGCCTTGGAAAACGATGCTTTGGCCACCTCTCGGCTCAGATGTGTTCAAAAAATGTAGAGCAGGTCAATTATTTCTCCCTCTGTTGCCAGAGTCAATAGCCAGGCAGTGCACGATACAGTAATTACACATTTCAATTTTAATTCTGTTGCAAATCTTAACAAGGAAAATGAAGAGGTAATTGTGCAATGTTTTAAAAGTATCTCCTAACGACCATGTCAGCAAACTGCTTCAGAGGCACCAATTAAAATTCAGCAAATATTTTTTTATGACATTCATTACTGTGAACTTTTCACAAGGTGCCAGGAAACTCCAGTGATACCGTCACGTTGGCGATGGAAACTTGAACTTAAATCTTTCTTTTTCTCAGAAATGTCTAATATCTTTGGCATCCATCGGAGAACACACCGGGTGACAATGAGGGAGTGAAGGGTTATAACCTGAGCTACAATGTCATGTTAGTGGTTCTGTTACTCGTTAAGTCATGTGTTCAGTTCATTGTTTTCACCTGTGTTGATTATGGGCACCTGGGTCTTGTTTGCTGTCTGTTATTTAAGTCTTTGGTTTCTGAGTTTGGGTTGTGGGTTCATTAGTTTTGTTCAGCTGTCTTAGGGTTAGTTTGGGTCATTGTCTTTTGTAGTAGTCTTCCTGTTGTGTTCAGTGTTCATTTGTTTTTTAGTTCTTTATTTAATAAATCTCCATCTACATTCCTGCTGCTGCCTTCCTGCCTGTAATTGGGTCCTCACCGCACCCCCATTACACCAGTCGTGACATACAATTTATTTTCCACATGGAAGTTGGGAGCTTGTTGTGGTTTGCTCTATCGTTTTACCTGAGCTGTCTTTTCTGAGTGATCTTCCAAAGATTTGAAAATAATAGGAAGAAAGTATGATTTTTCTTTTTTTTACTCAAACTTCAAAAAGGGCCGGATTTACTCTGCCTCGCTGGCTTATTGTGAATTATACTGTTTGATTGATGATCTCCTTTAAAAATGGAATCAATAAAAACCAAAAACTGTGCCTGTGGATTTTAATCCATCTCTGATGGATAGTCTTTCATCAAGCTCATCAGTTTTTTTTGCCCTTCATACATCATAAAAACCTGACACAAAAAAATTCTTCCTATTTTCCATTTTCTTGAGACATGCCAGCTCAGTTTGTATAACTGGTGTTGCATACTATGCATTTTTTGAGTCTTTAAATGTGAGTTAGCTGTTGTCACCCCCGATGAGACCCTGTGCTGCAAACCATTGAATAAAAATGGAAGAAGTTATACATCTTGTGCCACCGCTTCACACTTCTCAGTAGGTATCTTTTCATGCATCAGCAGTCTGATTTAAAAAGGGTCAAAGCTTGCCTGCGTCCTATGTCAAACACATTTCCCCCAACCCTGCCAGCCTGTCTGATCTCTGCTGCATTTTTTAAGGTCAGCATTTCATCCCTTTTCTGGCTATTTCCATAGGTGTTCACCCACAGGGTCTTGCTTAGTGTGGATGAGGAACAGAAAGGAAAATTCGCAACATTGCTTATGGTGTATATTTACTTCTTTTTTTTTAGGACAGATTTATCACAAAAAGACAAACAATGACAGATGCCTTTTAAGACCCCCCTTCTGGATCTGTTTGACTGGCCAATGAATGGGTTAATGTTAGAATAACTGTTGCAACGTTTCCAGAGGTCACAAGGGTGACCACAGGGTTATTTAAGGGTTACATACTCAGCCTGGCTCCTTGCTGTTAATGTCAATCAGGTTAACAATAGCCCACTTATTTGGTAATTGTAGAAAGTGTTGTTGGCAACTAAAGGTCAAAATGTTTTAGGAATGAACATGTGGCTACTACCACATTCTTAAAGTAACACAATGTGACAAAATATTTATATATATGGATGTTTTTCATTGTTATTAATTAAATAATAAAGATTTTTTAAATAGTTGAAGAAAAAAAATGGCCTTTATTGTTGTAATGTCCTAACATTATTTGATTTTCATTCACTGGTTAAATTATTTTTAAAAACTTGTTTTATTTAAATGTAAACAAAATTAGCTACAAGACTCCATATTTTGCTTGAAGTTACCTTGTTATATGAATGCATAAACTACCTTCATTTTGAATGGATGTACTTTAAGTGGGTTAAATTAATAAAAATCGGAATGACATGTAAAGAACAAATAAGACTTAATGAACCATTATTTTATTTAGAAAATAGAACACTAAAATATATTTTACTATTAAATAAAATATTTATACCTTATCCTGAATATGGTGGTAGCAAAGTTGAATCTTTGCCATGTCTACCACATCGTAGCATCCCCTCAATCTGAAGAGATGAGTTGTTTTACCTATAGTGACAGGAATTTCGCCCCATGTCATCTTGCTGCTTAACATGATTAAATGTCAGTGGAACAAGTAATTATGTCTTTGTGCATTTACTGAACAGTTCATTCAGTTATATTTACCTATAAGTAATATGCTACATTACACAAAGGCTAATGTTAGTAAAGAGAAGCCAATCAGGGTTGTTTTAATACTCCAAATCTAACAGCTTATACTTTAACATCACCATAAGTGTTGTTTTACACTTATGCTTTTTTTGTTGTCTTTGTGTGCTTTTGAGTAGCCTAGTAATTTTCCTTGAATCAGTTGTATAAGATTTCAAGCACAATGCTAAGAACTACTGAAACACAGCGCATTTGGACTTTTTTTTATTTTTTTTTTTTAGCAGTAGCTACTTTAACAGCTGATTAAAGCAGGAACAAATGTCATTGTCAGTCAATATATCTAAATTCAGCTGTGATCATTTTACATGAAGGGCAGGCAACCCAGCTGTTATAGGCAACTGAGGAAGTGAGGAAAGGTCCCAAATGAAAGTGCAATTTCTTCTCTCATTAAAACTAATCTGAGAAAACATTATGTTCATAATGTTTACATCAGTGCTATATATACAGTACTTATTTGACAGTTAATGTCTCAAGCGGAAGTCCTTTTTATTACATCAGTCTTTTGTGAATAGCCTGCTGTAATATTACAGAATCAAAGTAAAGGTATTCCACAATCTCTTTTGGTCATTCCTAATGTCTTGAAAGTCAGATAAATTCATGTTGGGTCCCTCCTATTTCTACACGATGAGGTTGCCTGACTACTACTTTAATGATGTGCAAACTACCCTGAATTTAAAGTAGATACTCATGTAGTCTCTGGGCCTGAAAATAAATGCTCAAGGGCAATCTGCACTCCAGCAGACCTGTCTGTCGATAATTTCCCCTTCTCACTTTGCAGAGTAAACATATGTCAGCTCCCCAATTAACTACTACAGTTTCTTGAGTGTTATTGGTGTGTGAGCATGTGGGGTCTACAATTATTCAGTGCACTTCACCGTCAGCACACAGCTTCACAGTACAATAACATTTTCATTGCTGCAATTATCACCTTGGACCGGTGAGCAAACTTGGACCTTTTTCATTGTTTGACAATTAACCTTTCCTTGGTTGACATGTAAAGTTACAAATGTATTGCCAGTATGTCTAACTTGCTCTTTGATGGATTGAATTGAGGCATGCTCCCAGAAATCTTTGCTTACCTTGTTATCCAATGTAAATTCAACAGATATGTGGCCATATGCATATGTGGATCGAATGGACCTGTAAATATGAGTTACTCCAGTGTAGGGTGTTTTCTTTTCCCCTTTCTCCCTTTTTGTTTTTTTTTAAGTCATCCACAAAATAAATGGTGTACTTTTAAAGGGAAGGTGAGGTGAAAATGACTGAAATAGGGCTTCAGGAAAGGGAAAAGCAAGAGGAACAGGAGGTTGTAATTAGCAAATTAGTTAATGTTTCATAAGGAAACGGTCATTAATGTGGTGCTTTATCAGACCTGCTTCCTTTGCACGCTACTTCTATAATGCTCTCGCTAGATTTATAGCTTGACTGCTTGTTTTTCTCTGGCTTTTCTTTTTTCATCCCCTGTAACTCAACTGCACACACAAAGTCCACCGCGTTACTTTGTTGGCTGCAACATCACCATGGTGCATTCCAGTTAATCATTCTGCTGCCCCCCCCCCAAAAAAAAAGGGGGGAAAAAAGCTAAATTTGAAGCCTCTTTTACCCAAAAGGAAACAAAAAATAGTGGAAGCAGAAACTTATTTTTTCCACATAAATCTTACAGCAGGATATCCCATGTTGCCATAAATGTGCCTGTTGGATGCAGAGAAGACAGCACTTGTCCTCCAGTTTGAGCTTTTTTATTCCCCTCCATTCACCCATGTCTTCTCCAGTATCCCTTTTACAGAGGCATGTATTCTCTTTCCAATAAGCACACCCTTTTTGACCCTCTTTTATACACATTCACATTTTACTGGACACTGACACACACTGTAATGATTTTCCCTTCTCGGGCTTCCTTATTGAAATCCCCTATGGGCTGTTTGTAGTGGGTGGCAGGCTCAGGGTGCACTGCAGCTCTTCTGTTACATAAACAAACAATTACTGCACCAATGAGGATATATTTAGCAGTTATTTGGAATTACGTTATGTTTACGTCCTGTTTTTCAAAGCATTTGCGTTATGATAAAGTGTACATACAAATGCAAAGTTGTTTTTTTCCTCCTTTTAATTAACCAGAAATAACAGTTGTAATTTGAAGCATGTGCATGATTGGGAACAAAGACAACTTTGTTCTCCTAAACTGCAACAACTTCCTAATCATCACTGTTACAAGAACTGCTATTTTGATGAAAGCCAGAGGCTGCTAGTCTAAATGTGAGAAAACGTCTTTGGTGGTTTTCCCTCACTGTAATCGATACACATGTCTGGATTTAATCAAGCTTGAGATATCTGTGTTAAAACAGTAACACTAATTGGCTTCCTGAGCAGGGAAGCGCAGTGTTAATCTCGACTGGAAATCAAAATTTGCCAGAAAGTGTTAAAAAAGATTCCTGATATACAGTTTAATATAAGATAAGCTAATAAGAACTTCATTGTAATTTCTCTTCCTGGTTTGCTTTTAAATTGTGTCCCTAATGGTTTCTAGCACCGGCTTCACTTTTGGGAAACACTAGAAAAACAACACAGAGACAAAAAAAAAAAAAAAATTGGACCCCCTCTTAGATTATTGAGTTTTCTTGTTTTTATTTAATTTAATAATCAAGATTTTTTTCTCTACTGTCATCATGAAGATGGAGGTTACATGACATGTACCCTTTCTGTGTTACTTTAGTTTATTAACTAACCTGTAAAGTACCAGGTTGCTGCTGCAGGTGGCACTTACAGGTGGTAACTAGTTTTGTTTTTGTTAATTTAACTGGATAATAACAGTAATTGGGTTTTGGTGTGTTTATATTGAGAAAGATAATGCTGCGCAGATGGAAATGTAATCACTGGACAAGTGGCTCCACCTACTGTGTCAGCTGCTGGATGTTTTGTCTTTATGATGCTCCATGACTATTTTGATGCAAGGAAAACACACATTTGTGATTGTACAGTTTTTTTTTGTGTGTGTTTTTTCTTGTTGTGGTACTCTCAGCTTTGTTTTGTGAGTCATTTTTCACATGACAATCAGGGAGCATGCAAACTGTTTGAGAAATGATAATGTTATCACTTATCTGGGTAAAACGAGCAATTGGGCAGCAAACATTAATGTTTGGATCATTTTTTGATTGAAAGAGTTTCCATTAAGATGAGTGTGTGTGAGAGATTGCCCTTGAAACTTTAGAAGATATTATCCCAAAAATTGACCTAAACTATAGAAGATATTTTACATGTCTACATGACTAACAGCGATCAAACTAAAAAGGCTGTGTAGGCTTTTTCTCCATCTCCACTGAAAGAAATAATACAAGAAGTTGTCTCTAAACAAGCATTGACATAATGACTTGAATACAAGTGATCAATGAATGAGGGAAAAATATGTCATGATGCTGGAAAATGGATACATTTTCTACGTGGGTTTTTATTGAGACTCCCTAATGAAAAAATAATTGTGAACAACCCAAAGAGGATCATGAAGGCACAGCAACATGCAAACTTTACTCAGAAAGGGCCAAGAACTAGGAATCTTTTCACTGTGCAGCATCCTTTTTAACCATAAGATCAGTATGATGTCCCATGTTGTTTAAAATGATAGTGATGATAATAATAACTCACATTATAGCCAATGGAGAAATAAATTGTGGACATAATTGCGAGCTTTGTATCTTTTTATATCCTAATGGTACAAGATATAGAAGTTCTGTTTCTTTATTTAATATGAAATACTGTCTGTAGATAATTCTATCATGGTTGTTTAGCAGGAAATACTTCCCTATCAGGGCTGGACAAATTTATCAAGACTGTCATTCTGCAACAATAATCTATGTAAATCACATGGACATTTGAATTTCTCCTAAATAAATAGAAAAATATTAAATAAATAACTATATATGTATATATTTCATCTATGTTTGTCCATTTTAACTTATTGTGCAATGTCTGCTCTTCTATAAAGAAAATGAACAAAAGATTAAATAATACTGAAATAATTACTAACTAACCATAATTTAGTTACATGCTCAGCTTCTCTGCGACCCTTAACTGGATCAAGCAGGTTGAGAAAGCAACTGGCTGAGTTAGCTCGCACTTTACGCCTATGTTACATGTTATTTTTCAGTTATCATCTGAACAGAAGATTTATATTGACACACTCTTGCAAAATGAGCTGCAAGATAAAAACCTTTTATTGTTATGCTGGGAAATGAAGTGGACATTCATTTTTATAGTGCTCCACAGAGTACATTCAGAGCTGCTTACTTTCAGCTCTCCTGCTGCCCCCAGGAATTTTGCATGTATACCCCTTAATATGATGTCATCTTACATTTTTGTTTCTTTTGCTGCGTTAGATGAGGTGCAATATCTGGCATGTCATTACCATTATCAGCCAGAAAGGATTGTGGCTTATCTCTGCAAAAGCCTGAGACAAAATACAGCAATTATACTGGAGAATTGAAATGTCAGAGCAGGTTTAGCATTTCCAGTGATAGAAATGGGTTTTCAGGCACACTTTCAAACTTTGATAAAGTAAGAAACTAAGGTCTACATTTTCTTGGAAAGATGCTGCACGTTATTTAAAACAACCCTGTATAACAAAAATAACCTACCAGTTACCTATGTCCTGTTAAGGTGAGTAAAAGGAACCAAGTGAGAAAATAATTAACTTGTAATTGCATTTGCTTCTTACAACACTGTTCTATTTTATCAGACAGCTACAATTAAATTAATCACACTAAGCAATGCAATTTAATTTGGTCACGCTTCCATAACTGTGATTTGAGAACAAAAGAAAACATAAGAAAAAAAGCACTTATTATTATGATGTGGATATTTAAAAAACAGATCCTTTTTATGAGAGTAATTTGCTAAACATAGGAGAATATGGCTTAACAATTGTGCCCTTTGGACACTTAAAACCATGTAAAAAAAGTATCTTTGCTTACATGCAGCTGTCACCACCTGCCAAAGAATTCAGAAAAGCAGAGCAGTGAAGTCAAAACAGCTTGTGACCTCGTCTGAAGCATCTAACCCCTTACAGGTCACCTATGGTCTACTTTTTTTTGGGTTTCCTACCATGGGAAGCACCTGTCTCTGCGGCTTCCTTTAAATACACCCAGGACGTTACCCATCACTGTGCAGTTACTCTTAAAGGAGTCTTTAAAAGCAGTCAAGAAGCAGAGAGGTGGGGGAGATTTGGCAGTGGTTGAAGCAAACAGTGAAAAGACAGGAAAAAAAAGTATTGTCAGAGAGGAACATTAGGAGGGGAAGGGGGATGTCTCTGCTGTGGGACATGTCAAATGTCTGACATCTGCTTTTATGAGTTTGTCAGATTGCTTAATAGGATTTTAAGGCTAATTTGAGAATCTCTTGATTCATACTTTTATTCAAAGTTAATGTACCAGAAAGAGAAATTACTTTTTTTTTTTTTTTTTTTTTATGCCCTTCAAAGTATAAGAAGAGCCTTCCCAAGAGGTTACCACAGCAGTGATAAAAGACAGATCCTCTTACATCCCCTTCCGTCTTTCCACACCGACTTCAGAGCCCCGCTCTGTGTCACAGGGGTGAACACTGAGTAAAGACAGGTTGGAGACTCATGTAGCTACAGCTCAGTATTCCCACACCCACCTTCTGCCCGCGCCGCTTTTTCCTTTGCATCATGCGGCTGGCAACTTCACAAACTCAGCACGGCCCATGATGTAACTCCAGCTACCCACTGCACAAATCACACACAACAACAGCTCAAAGCGGCTGTTCGTGGCGTACTGTTACCTTGTGTGGTTAAGTTTCACATGTGCTTTCCCTCCTGGCTACGTCATGCTCATGTCCTACATCTTGGGTGACAGGATAACAACTGAGCTGTTTACTGATTGTACAAAAACTCAACAATTGCACTATTGTGTATGTTCTGGCACAGCTTATATAGTACAAGGGAGCAACAGATGAATGAGTCTTAAGTTGGCTGCACCTCAGATACGACGGCCTGCGTTTTCTGTATTATCCATCAGAGTCTGTGGAACACAGCCAGAGATTCAAAGAAGCCCTTCTCAGAAAGATTTTGTTCAATTGCGCTAGCCGGGTACCTTTTTAGCTAGGTAGAAGTAGCATAGAAGTCTTTCATTTTTCTAAGAAACATATGGCTGCAGCTTGCAGACAGTTAGTAAATATAACATAAAGGTAGGAAAGCACCTCCATACTGATGTCACACTCTCAACTCTCATTTTAATACAGTTTTAGGGAACAAAAACTGTTCCTTCTTTTACTATGCTAACATGCAAGATTATGGGTGAATTTGGAATACAGGACTTTTTTTTTTGTTGCTTTTTTACAGGGGGTTGGACAAACCAGCTAGCTACTTTGTGTCATATTTGAAGAAGACTGAGATCCTAAGTGCCTGACAGAACAAAAATAGCAAGTTAAATGGGAAAAATAAAGTATTTTATTGCTTTAAAAGGTATGCAAACATATAAAAAGAAAATACAAAAATGAACCCAAAAGAAAAAGGAAGGCAGCAGTCCTGGATAATCACAAGGAAAAGCTTTGCCACCATCTGGCAATGACTGTGTGGCACCAATGCTTTCATCCTGAAAGAGGTTATGGTGAAAATGGAAAGCAGGTGTGCCGACACGCCCAGGGCTGCTGCATCACCTGGAGAAAGCAAGAGAAAAAAATTAAACAAATTACTACAGAAAAAAAATACAAATTAAATAGAAAAATCCAAACCCTGATACTTTAACATACAGCAACAAATAGTTTGTCAATGTTGTTAAAAAAGTACAATAATATGTTAAAAGTTGTCGATAATTCATGACAATGGGGTAGCTGTGACGGTAAAGTTGGTCATCTAATGACCAGTCTTTAAATCCTCTGGAGTGAACGATAACAGATTAAATACTGTACAAATCTAATTAATTAATATTATTATCATATTTTATGTGTAAAAGCATTTGTCAGCTTTGACCTATAGACCAACTATAGAAATAGCCAGTAAGCATTGTAACAAAATATTATTAGTCCAATCATCTAAAACATATTAGT
The DNA here is from genome assembly GCA_037177335.1 of Kiunga ballochi. Taxonomy (NCBI): domain Eukaryota; kingdom Metazoa; phylum Chordata; class Actinopteri; order Atheriniformes; family Pseudomugilidae; genus Kiunga; species Kiunga ballochi. The sequence continues at coordinate 5,539,008 of JBAMIG010000005.1, forward strand.
CCCACCTAAATTATATGAAGGCTCAGAATTAGACAAACATCCATTAATGCATTTGAACATTGAATAATTACAAAAACAAACAACAACAACTAAAAAAATGAAATTTTTTCAGGCCACAATTTTATAAATCACTGCAGGATTTGAAAAAAAAACTTCAACCCATCTTTTCTGCTTACGCGTTTCTGGGCAATATCATCAAACTGTAAATGCAACTGAATCCTCTGAAGAATGTCTTAAATGTTTTCTTACATTTCACAATCTCAACAATAACATGTTTTAGTAATGACCAATTTTTCCTCCTCTTTAAATCCTAAGCAAGAAAACACTGGAAAAAAAAAACAATCCAGAATTTCCTCCTGTTATTTGGAAATAAACAAAATAAGTAATTAAACATTTAGAAACTAATGTGTGTACACTTATTAGCCCAACAGAGTCCTGCCCAAAAAGTTATATGGAAACCATTGTTCCAGGGTTATTTTAGGCTGGCTGTAAATGTTGTTTAAGGCTGATTATCAAAGGGGCCTCCCTGGCTAAGAGTTGGCACAGGGGAGCCTGAAAAGATGGGAATTTACCATTCGTAAATAGGGTGGGGAAGGGAAAAAATATATAAATTTGCTTCTACTGTGTACGCTCTACAAACGTTGGTTGGTTTTAGGCCAAATCCTGACAAAGAAAAGAGAATGGAACTGCTCGTTATGAAGCTGAACGAGGCACATTGCATCAGGAGTGGTGCAAAATCAAAACCAGTTTGCCCACAGGGGTTCTTATGCACTATGATGTGATAATTGGGTAGTTTTACCAGTTGTGGAAAGCTGAGATTATATGTTCCCTTCATGGTAAAACAGTGGCATCAACCATTTTATTCTGGATTTTCTGCCGCAAAACAAAGAACAATTAATGGAATAATCACATCCTTAGAAACAGCATGTTCCCTGTTGCTATGTTTACTGTGTATGTTTTATAGTTTGACTAATGGATTCTCATCACAACTGTAGCATAGAAGACCATGAAGGGAGCCTACTTTTCATGTCTGTTAATGGTAATTGCAGGCGAAATAGGAAAAGAGCCTGCTTTCTGAATACTTTGTTGAAAGTTTTCAAGCAGTTTAAATGCTCTCCAGGACTTTATGTGCCTTCTTGTTTCTGAGTATAGTGATAACAGGTTAATCAGAATATAGAACTTTTTAGCTGTGAATTCCAGGAGTAGTGCCTTCAAGATACCTAAATATAAAGTGTTAAAATAGTTTGCTGTTCATGTGTTATAAACTTGTTTAATTCCTGCAGGGTGAAAAGTATAAAACCAAAATCTGACTTTTAGAGCTGACTCCATCCACCATTTTATTATAGTTTAAGGCACCTTAATCAATGCAACTATGTTTTAGTTTATTGTCTTTATTGATCAAATGTTGCAACAACAAAGTTCAGATATGAGCAAATTCTTGCAACTTTTTCCAAATAAAATTGGCAAAATTGCATGAGATGTCCTTTTGTTTCTTTTTCTGCCCCCTGTAATATAAACCCTCTACAGATACCTTAAAAGATAAGCTTTTGCTTTAAGGTGCTCTTCACCTTAACAGAAAAAGAGTGAAAATTCCCATTAATTGCTATGGGGCAGCTGGACTTTGTTTTTAATTCTGGATTAAATAGAATAAAAAACTAACCATCAAGCATCGTCTCATTCACAGCACACATCTCAGTGGATGGTCAGTAGCCTTTAGCATCAGACTTTAGTTTCCCCCTTTAGTAGCACTTTTAATAAATAAACTGATGCAGGAGCTTCACTAACATGCAATAGAAACAGCCAATACTTCAAATATTCTACTAATGTACTTCCTCATTAATCCCAGCAGGGTTGAGTAAAGGTAAAGACACAGTGGACTTTTATAGATGCCCTTTGGTGTCTGGGAGTATTAAGGGGGTCGCAACACAAAATGAAAACTTGTAATAAAAACAATGGACGTTTACAATGTGAAGAATCCAAAGTTAAATGAAAACATGCTGTGACAGGAGATAAAAAAGTACCAATGAACTAAATCAAAAGCCAAACTAAAACACTTCAACCGCAGGAAAAAGTCCAAACAGGGACAAAGATAGAGAAACAAAATAATAAAGTCTGTAAGTCTACAGCCACACAAAGCTCAGCAAAGACTAAACAAGCTAACCGATATGTAAATCTGCAGCAAAGCAAATGTTCTGTGAATCTACAGGTGAGACAGCAGCAGGTGGCATACCGATGGTCCCTCTGTAGGGAGGTGTCAGGTGAGAAGGCCAATGGAGGAACCTTAGGGAAGTTATCCACCAATCCGGAGGCTCAATGGTATGACCTGGAATGGTGGCCAATCATCCGGGTGTGCTGGAACATCTTCATTTCCATGCCAGCCTTGCAGACCAGCAGGCCAGGTCTGAAACACTGTGGACAGAATTCTTTCAATCACTCTTTAGTTTTTGCTTTCAATTATGGATTATCTACTTTATGCAATGAATGACTGAACCACGGCAGCTTTTTGATGCATCTCTGCTTCAACACATCTGACTCAAATAAAGAGCTTCCAACAGCCTGTTTTTTCTGCACAGTGAAGATTTATTTTGAGTTAGGTTTGATGGAGCAAGAATACATTAAAGTGGATCAGATGTAACCAAGTTGAATTCCCTGCTATACTTCATTTTTATCCAAAATTGAACATTTTCTGACCTACTATGAGCAAAAAGAGAGATTTATCTGTGATAAAATAAGACATTTTATCTAATAATGACATGGTTCTCTTTTACAGATTTGTTTTTCTAATACACATCTGTGAATGTTCAGTGTTTACGTAAATCACAACAGCTTTACAAGGCAAGAAGTTGTCTCGAAATTACAGCCCAGAGCCTCTGTTTTAGTGACTTTCCACTGATGATTGATAAAGTGGAGTTTGTGGACAGGGCAAGCAGCCAGAGAAGGTGTTATAGCATCAGACAGAAAGATGCGGCATCCCATGGTTCCAGCGGGTGATAAATTTCAGAGAGAATTACCAGGGATGGCTTGGTCCTGAATTTGAATCTTCACACGCAGACTCCGGATACAGTAATTGCACTCTTTTTAGTAGCACAATAATGCGCTGGCACTCCTTCAATCTGTTTCCCAAAAAACAAATACTCATGGAGTATTGTCAGCAACAAACAGTGTAACATGGCATTTGGAGTAATTGACTTCAGTCGACCTGCACGCCGTGTCCTGTTTGCAGATATGAAGCCTGCTGTGTTCCTCTAAAGGGTTCAAATTAGTAATGAAATTTGGCCTGTTTGTGTCCAAAAAGTCCCCATTATTGTATCTCAGTGAGTCTAAATTTACTCCCTTGTGAACAATTGAAGCTGGAAAAGAAAAACAAACAAAACAAAACAACATGCTGATCACATATTATCACAATGGACATTGTCCGTCACAATCAAAGCAATTAGCCTTTTACTTTCTATGATTGGAAAGTCTGTTCCTGTTCCACGTGTGGTCTCGTTGAAGTGGTCTCAAACTGTAAATAAGGGAAAACATGTGCTACAAAATGTCTAATCCCATTTTCATTAACATTTGGAACAACAGGAGACTCTAAGATCTGCCGGTTACAGTGCAGGCTTTTTATTTGGTCCTAAAAGCAAATCTGATCTCCACCCAAAAAAACGTCCTGAGTCATTATTTCTACCTCTTTTAACAAAGCAACAAAATGCTTTGTAGTTTGATTAAACAGAGACTTTGTGACAAGTGACAGCAAGATGCATCCAATATTTTGTGGACATAAAAGATCTATTTAGATGAAAAAAACAGTTTTTCTTTTATTTGATAAATAACAAAAATGAGCATTAAAATGTAGCTTCAAAGGAAAAAATGTGTTTATTTTTTATTTAGGTTTCCTTTATTTTCTGTATCTGTGTGGTAGCTCATTATGATATGGGGTGACACGAATCTGCAAGGGAAAACATTTCGGCTGATTTTGCACACGTGCTTTAAGTGACGGTAGATTTTACCATTGCCTGGTTGAGAAACTCACCTGCTTCATATGCAACGAGGGTTTTCTGCTTTGGCTGGAACAAATGGGTGGCCTGCTCATAAACCATTTGAGCAAAAAATAAACTTTTTTTCACTCTTGGTTATGGTCAGTGTTTATCTAATGGCAATCTTGACTCCTTTCTTTATGGACATTGTTATTAGTTTCCCTACCATTTGACTGGTATTGCCTGCCTCTTCAAATCTCTTAAGTAAATACCTCTTATATCGTGCTCTGGGTTTCTGGTTTGATTTGTAATTTCCGTGCTGCCAAGGTTAAACGAGCAGGACTAATTGAATCTTGCGTGTCTTCTTTTGATTTATAGAAAACAGAATGGATTTAGAGGCTTGATCTCCTTAAATCTCACTTATTACAGTATGAGCAATGTAAAAGGAGATGATCGTCCAGCTTAATTTAAAACGTCTGCAAATTTCTTATAGCTTGTTTGATGCTTCTCTGGTTTTCCATTCTCAACAGTCTGTTTTTCAGCATAACTTTCAGCTGAACTTCCTGCCAAATAAGGTGCTTGCCTCAACCGCACACTTTTAATTCTCATGCTTATTAAAATGATGCTTTTAAGCATAGGGAGACAAAAGAAGCACCCAGGTATTATTGTTGAATAAAAATGCACACCATTCATCTATCTATTTTCTATACCGCTTGGTCCAGTTCAGGGAAACGGGGACAACAGGGCCCATCCCAGTTAGTAGGCAATGTGTTGGGTATATACTGGACAGGTTGCCAGTTTAAAAAAAAACACTGCACAAGAGTAAAATACATGTAAAATAAATAAATAAAATAAATACCCATGTTGTTTAATCTATTTGATGTATTTTACAAGGACAGTCAGTTATGAACCAGTTATACAAATGGTTATTTTACATCTGTTGTCCCACTAGGAAAGAAAACTAACAAAAACAAAAACCATTGGCAACATAATGGTGAAAAAAAAAGTCATTTATAGTAACTGGGAGTGCTGTCAAGCTGACATCCCATTGGTTCAGAGAACAGTGCTGGGATTGAAATCTTAGTTTGAACACAATGCCCCACCACAAAGTAGATGATTTTTTAAATTGTTTTATGCATTTTTGTACATATTTTCTAGTTTATTCTCATTATTTTCCAGATTTATTTCCTTAAATGGGACTTCCATCATGCAGAAACTTTGTAGTCTCACCACAGTCCATTATCAGACTGCAGGGAGACTTCACTTAAGCAGATGGGGTTATATTCTTATTAGGGGAACTTTGAAATTAGTTAGAGGAGGACTTGGTAGTGCTATGCATTTGCTTTCACAGCACATGCTCTATTTTCACACATGATCTGGGGATTTACATTTGCAGCCTTCTGGTCACAAATCAGTTTTTTATTTTTTCACTTTTCCCCTAAACTCCTGTAAACTCGTGTGAAACTTCACTTGCATATTTATTTAAATAAAAAACCCTGCTTACATAAATACTAAATGTAACACATTTTACCTTCGATTTATCCCACATAAAAGGGTAAATCCTTCTCCCAGGGCAGCCAGCGGCACAGCTGAAAGCTTGACCGTACCATTCGCTAAAACCCAACAGGATCAATCATGTAATAAGAATAGTGTGTCCTGATAAAGACGGCAGCTTTACTGTGGTCTCTTACCACCTGAAACTACAGGTCTGGATTACGAATCATCCCAAGAGGACGAGCTCTCCTCCTCCTCCTGCTTTAACCTTTGACCTGGTCAGTTTGACTGGCAGATGGGAGGGAAACTTGATGCACAGGGACTTTGCCTCCACACTTTAAAAACACCTTTTTCTTGTCTTTTCTGTGAGACTGCAAGCGATCATAAAAGACCTAGTTATTCCTCATGTGTCATTTTGTTACTACTTTGTTGATCTTTGTTGAAGTCCTGCAGGCATTACATATGATCTGTGTTTTATCATAAGCTTAATAAGCTACTATAATCATTTTGGTATCTTAACTCTTTAATTTACAAATACAAGTTACATTAATGACTTTCTTCATGTTACGTCACGTTTTCCACATGTTTGAATTATTTTCGCCTTAAGCCATAAGCCTTTTCGCTGATGTTATTTAGAAGATGAAAGTTTTTCCTGATTGCTGCTTTGTCACAGCAAACTTAGGCCAGATTTTCTAAAACTGCTTTATAGTGTAAATAAAAACAAAGTGGACAGCTAATTAGTTTCACCTTGCTGGCTGATGAGAACTTTTCCTGGATCGGGACCATGTTTAGGGGTGGTTTTGGTTACTTATAGGATTAGAGGATACATTTTTCAAAGTAATTTATTTAACTCTATTGTTTTAAGTTAGATGGGAATGTTGATGTCATTAAAACATCAGTCTTTATACAGCCACTGTGAAACCACCTAATGCAATAAATGCAATCCAAATCAACTTCCACAGTTTGCCTCAACTTTTCTTGGGTTATGATAAAGAATCCAGTCCCATGTGGAGCTAACCTTACTCACACACAGTTTGGGTCTGCAACACCCTTTTAAAAACAAATTGTGTAAAGGATGCAGGATAAGGTAGTGATGGATAAATGTATACGTTTTTCTATCTAAAAGGAAATATAGGTGTCATAATCTTAAACCTAAACTGAACAATTTCTAATGCATGAAGCAGCAAGAAGAAACAGTTGGATGTTGTGCATGTGATCACATCCTCTTGCAGGATTGAAAACTTTATTGCAGCTTATTTCAGTACATTACTTTAAAATAAACTTAGATCTACTTTGACCTAATGTACAACTTCCCAGAGATGAGATGAGTTTGCATCCTGTGACAGATTAGATTTTCTTTTCCTTGCTAATGGTGCCGAAAACTTTACATGACAAATACATCAAACTCAAGGTTCCCATCCTTAAGGAAAACCACTTTGCAACCAATTTAAGCTTGTACATTATTAGAAATTAAAACTTTGTAAAAAAGTTTATTTTAATTCAGTGATTTGATCCCCTGGATTAAAAAAAGGGTAAGGAAATACATAAACGAGCTGGCGGTCTAAGTTTCCCTTTAGTGGCTTCCTGTGTCACTTTATTTAATGCAAAACAAGGAAACAAGAAGGACTTAACATCTACAAGCGTGTATAAGAGTCCCCTGCCTAAATGCAGCAAAATAGCTTTTACACCATTTACTGCAATAAAAACAAGTGAGCTGTACATGAAGCTGAAATTTGTCTGCTGTGACTCGGCACCGGAGGAAGCTTCTGTTAGTAACTGCTGTGTGAGCAATTGGTGAAAAAACACCCCCTAATTAAGGGGAATTAATGTAAGCAGCTGTTTTTTTTTTAAAGGAAATATTAACAGAGGTTGGAAAGATGTGAGCCATGTTCATTTACAGAGAATTAGACTTTCCTACCAATTTATTCCCAGCCTGAGTTGCACTTCAGTAACTTGCCTCATGTTCTTAAACTGGATTTTTATTCACCAGCCATCATTTTAAAGTTAGCATGTTGCGGTCTGAAATCATTTCTAATAACAGACTTTCATTCAATCAAAACATTAATTTTGATTTAGCTGTTTTAGGTGTTGCCTTTTAGAGGAATGTTGCTCATCGCTGCACATCTAGAGGGGTTTCCTCGGTTTGGGAAAATAAACTTGGAGCTGGCTGACTTTCAGCGTGTCTAGGTTTGACATCCTTATGATGATGCTTTATTTTTGTTTCCACTCAGAACCCATGGAGCACTGGGAGACACTTAGTGCTTTCAGCATCCTCCCAGAGTTCATCTGTGCTCCTCTGTGTTTATGCAGGGTGGTTAGGAAAGCCATAAAAGTTGGCAATAAGGCTGTTTTCTGCAGTCCTCCCAAGTAAATTTATTGCATGATGATATGATGATGCACACATTTGATGTGTTGTGGATGTGTTAAGGCATTTAGAGACTAGAGAAAAAAAGAAAGAAGAAAATAGTCTATATGACTAGCTTGTTTCCCCCTTTTTGAATCTGGATTTTGAAATCTCCATATCTACTATACTATATATATATATATATTACTCTATTTCATTATGAGAATTTGGGTGGTTATTTAAAGAATGTGTCCCTGCTTTGCCTTTTTTAATATCTGCCACTGTATTAAAATCTCCAACTAGAATTATTTGAACATGATTTCTGGAAGCAATAGGATGATAAATATTTTCAAAGAAACATGAATTATCTTCATTGGGAGCATAAATAGTGACTAACTGTATATTTACCTTTTCAACCGTTAAATCTATTATTAACCATCTCCCTTCTATCTGACTGGAGACCATGAACTGAGTGAGCAAAATCTTTTTTAAACATAATCAGAACCCCTCTGCTATCACTGAGCTCATGGCTGAAGTAGATACCACTGCCCCATTCTGATCTCCATCTTGTCTCGTTACCTGGTTCCGAATGTGTTTCTTGCAAACAAATAATCTTGACATTTTGTTTGTCTTTAAGCCAGGTAAATATTTCATTTCTTTTTCTAGTATTTGATAAACCATTGCAATCAAATGTTGAAATCTTTATACTACTTTGCATTGGTAATTAGAAGAGCGTAAGTTCATAACATATGAAAAACTTTTAAGTGACTTCAAGGACTTGGACATCATATAACATAACATTTAAATAAAAACAAACACAATTCTGTGATAAACCATATTATTTTAATTGTGAAATTCATCTTCCAATTACATTACAGATGAAAACGTGTCTTTTTAATTTCAGGTTAGTTATGGGACAATGTCCCTCTATTAGCATCACTTTATTTACTCACGTAGTCCAAGGCTCTCCTCTGTGCGTTGCAGCAGTTCATACATGTTCTCTCCAATGCGCCTTTTACCTTGTACATCCCAAGGCTGTGAGATGTCAACTCCTTGCTCAGTAGAAGTTTCGGGCTTGTTCTTCCTTCTTTTGACCCATAGTCCCGATGATTAGTCCGCGCTCTTCCAATACGTCGGTGGCTACTTGCAAATTTTGGAATATCTGTGCAGTGCCGTCCTTGTATATAACCTTTAATTTTGCAGGTGCCAAGAGATGAGATGTGATGTTCTTATCCTTGTTTTCTAATAAACCTATACGATGCTCGTTGTTTGCTTACTTTGGCTGTGAAATCATGATCAAAGAAGATACGTGTGCCATTGTAAGCAATTTCCTTCTATTTCCACGCCGTTGAAGCAACGTGTTTTTTTGTGTCATAATCCTTGAAGGACACAACAATTGGCCTCACGTTTCTCCTGTGTTCTCTGTATATACGATGTGCTCTGATGATCTCAACATCTCCAGATATTTGTGTTGCTGAAAAGTTTCTTTAGGAAGGCTATCATGTCACTCCCCTCACTCTTCTCCGGTATATTGGAAATACGCATGTTATTCTGCCTGGATTTACTCTCCAAATATTCTGTGCGCTCTTCTAAATCGGTGATCTTGTTTGTCAGTTGTTCAATGGTTTTGTGGTGTATTATTTCTGCATTGAAAGTCTCATTCACACGTTGTTAAACTTGCTCCAGCCGGCTAGTCGCCTTGTCCAAGTCTTCGCGCAGCTGCCCATTTTGCTGCATTATTGACTTAATATCCGTTTTGGTTTCTACTCGAAACTCTTTGAATTCATTCCGAAAGGCATGCAAATCTTTAAACAGTGAATCTTTCATGTCCACCACAAGGCTTTTTAACTCTGCATATTCCGCCATTGTCACCTGTCCAGGTTGTTGCCTCTGTGTTTTTTTTTCTTGCTCTTTTTCGCCGGTAACTTGTCCACAGTTGCCCCCGAGTGTAAATTCATCGCCTAGAGGGCATAATACTCTGCAAAAGTTGCATTCAGCCATGGTTGATGCACCATTTTTATCACTACATTTTTGTTTTGGGAGGTGAAACAGCACAGGACGCTCATGCTGCCGCCATCTTTTTGACCTCATTCATGTTAAGGCATTTAAAGAAGTTTGCTTTTAATTCAGCAAGTGCTTGTTTTGCATATTATATAATTTGTGTAAAAGTCCAAATTCGGCTGCTTGTTACTGCTTCTCTTTGTCTCCAACTCCAGCTACAGGTCTGCAGAGAGGAGTTAGGCCAGCTGTGGCAGAGCTTAGTTTAGGATGGACTTAATACCAGCAGATAAAGCAGTACTAATTTCCCATGCTGTGCTGTAATTTTCTGAGCCAGTGGAGTTCTGAATTTAAACATTTGCATGTTGTGTCCAGTAGAGAAATAAACTGGTGCTCATCTTAACTGTAGGCAGTGGAGCGTTTTTATTATGATGAAATTGTAGTTTCAAACAGTCTCGGCCATTCTACTAACTAAAATGCTCCTGTTTGTCTTTCATGCCCAATGCACATAGCTGCAGTGCAGCAGCGAAGCGTAAGAAAAGATTTACATGAGCAATAAATTCAACAACTTCATCCAACAGACTAAAAACATTGTACATACGACTAGACTTTCCATTTTACCCTGAAGTCTTTCATTCTCTCTCATTCTCTAATCCACTAAGTGATCATTGGTTTGCACATGCAGCTGTTGCAGGAATCATCTATGGAAGCAATTCTGTAAAATAATTTTGCAATAACAGAACTGCTTTTCATTTTCAGAACATACCTGCAATTTTTGACTCATAAATAAAGTAATAAATCCAAAATCCATTTTCATTTTCTTCTTTAAGATTGCTCTTTGTGTAACTTTAATCAGGATGATTAAATTACATGCCTCAGCAATTATGTATCAATATTCGGATTAAAATGTCAAATTGAAAATTTAAATAAATGAGCAGAAATGCTATCTTATTTTCATTATTATTTGACTCACAAATAAAATCAATTAATATTCCTAAGTTAGTGCTGCCACAATCACAATGTTGGTAACAATGTCGCACCGACGAATCTACGCACCGACGCAGCAATATTGCGCTGATACAGCAGAAACGTCACGTTGACATTGCATCGTCCCGCTGACACAACAACATCACGCTAAGGCAGAAATGTCACGCTGACACAGCAACGTCACGCTAAAGTAGCAACGTCACACTGACACTGCAATGTCACGTTGATACAGCAACATCATGCTAACGCAGAAACGTCATGCTGACATAGCAACATCACGCCAATGCAGATGTCACGGCGACACAGCAATGTCATGTTAACGCAGCAACGTCACGCTGACGCAGCAACGTCACGCTGACACAGCAACGTCACGTCAGAAATGTCACGCTGACACAGCAACGTCACGCTAAAGTAGCAACGTCACACTGACACTGCAATGTCACGTTGATACAGCAACATCATGCTAACGCAGAAACGTCATGCTGACATAGCAACATCACGCCAATGCAGATGTCACGGCGACACAGCGATGTCATGTTAACGCAGCAACGTCACGCTGACGCAGCAACGTCACGGTGACACAGCAACGTCACGACAGAAATGTCACGCTGACACAGCAACGTCACGCTGACACAGCAGCGTCACGACAGAAATGTCACGCTGACACAGAAACGTCACACTGACACAGCAACGTCACGCTGACACAGAAACGTCACACTGACACAGCAACGTCACGCTAACACAGAAACGTCACACTGACACAGCAACGTCACGCTGACACAGAAACGTCACACTGACACAGCAACGT
>JBAMIG010000005.1:5576215-5588920 GCA_037177335.1 Kiunga ballochi
CAGCAGTCTTCCCCATACTTGTGATTTAGTTTACTGACCCAAGCTGAGTGTTTTTCAAGGCTCAGGAAACCCTTGCATTGTATCACTCCTTACCTTACTGCAGGAGAGGAAAAGCCTGAGGGGACACACCAGGTTTGCAAAGAGATATGTTAGAGAAAGCCAGAAGACGAGTGTGCTAAGAAAGAACTTGCCCAGGGATGTACAAAGGCCACATCTATAAGGGCTGTTAAGATGCCAGAGAAGTGAGCAGAGTCCTTTATTTCTCTCAAGTGGACAGTAAATGAGTCTGATACATAGAGACACACTACTCCTCACCTCTCCTGTCAATTCAATTTCTTTTTGCAACTAAATATCTTTCTCAGTTTTTCCTTCCTGGTTTGTCTGCATGCATCTCTCCAAGTTTGCATGTTGGTAATAACCAACACTGTGTCATTTTCAGGTTAGTTGACTGTTGACTGATGCTTAACATAGAATCTACTCTGTTTGCAATGTTTCAGAAGGGAATAACATCAAGTGAGAGAGTTTAAAACGTCAGCTCTCCTTGTCATGATTTGGACTTCTTGTGTTGTGAGTTTGGTTTTTTTCTCCTTTGTTTTGTTTCAGCTTTTTCTTCATTAGTTCATCTGGTTGGATTTTGTTGTCTTCACACGTGTCTCGTTTTGTAGTGTATTTTTGCCCCATAGTTTTCTGTTCAGTTGCAGGTTCATTGTTGTTTTTGTTTACTTTTTCGGCTCCATGTGTGTCCTTCGTGTACCTTTGACACTTCGACTGTGTCTCAATACCATAATGTAGTGCATAAATATCAATGTAAACACACTTAAACATAATGCACGCAGTAGTGTTGGTGCACTGGTTTATATACAACCTTGTTTTTCCTGTCTGGTTTGCCTCCTGCACTAAATGCCAATAAGCTCAACCATACATGGAGAAATTGAGTATCATAGTACTAGTGTAAAAATTGATTCACATCTAGGTAAAACATTGCAAGTCGAGTCCAGTTCTTGAATTTCAGATGCTTATTTAGTAATCTGTAGTCTCTAAAAGGCGGGGGTTAATTTCAATAAGCTAGCTTGCAAATGCAAAGTGAGCAAGTTTGATCAAACAGGAGCCTCCTGAGCACCTGAAGGGCTGCTTATGAAGAAGAGCCAGAGCAGAAACCATAAAAAGGATGTGAAAAGCGTGCACAGGTGCTGATTAGCAAAACCGTCCTTGGGGCAGATTGAAACCACAAAGTACCAGAGACCGCTTGATAAGTTGACACCCACTGCAAATCCACTTCACTGCACTTGGTTCCTTTGAAATCATCTTTTCAAGTGAGCTATTTAATAGTCTCTATAAAAGACCTTCACTATACTGGCTTCAACCTTTTGGAAAAGCTCCAGTAGGTGTTGTTTCTGTAAATGATGTGCAAATGATGGGCTGTGTAACGAGTAGGTGCACACTGTGGAGAAAAACATCATTTCCACATGCTCGTATGAGCACATGAAAGGACAAATTGTAGTCCTTCTGATAAAAAAAAGTAGCTTTCTGTCTTTATTTATAATGTAAGATTTAAGTGGGTGGTTGATTCAAAATATCATGAAATAAAAGGGTTTGTGCCATATTGAGTGTATGTGACAGTTCTCTGGATAAGAGCTGAGAAAAGGTATGGAAGCTGCTTGCAGGTTTGTTTAAACATACTGTTTTGCCTTCTCATGGTGGGTTACCCCTGGTCAAGCTCTAATATATTCCTACATTTATTTAAACAATCTGAATTGTAATTAAAGTTTCCTTTCTAAGCTGTGTTGCACTGTCCTTTCTTCCCACGATTTCATGTTGCAACAGCATCTTTTAGTGCCAAACAAAGCGTATTAAACAAGATGGTGTGAAAAACGTTGTAAACAAAAATAATTTGTTGCATCTACCTCGTTCTTTCTGGAATGCCTCTACAGCATTATAAATGTATCATTACCAAGTATGGTTTGACTCTAAAGTGTTGCTTTTGTTATTTCTACCCATGGAGCTGCAATCAGAAGTATTGTTTACATGAAAACACATTTTGTGTTAACGGTGGGATGTGGTTTTCACCAAACAGCAGGATCAACTCCCTGTATGTGTACCTAATAAAGCTATATTTCTATCAGCCTCCCTGAGCTTTATGAAGCAGACACATTTCCTTTATATTGTGAATTTCTGCGATATTTTACAGCACAAATTCGCTGTGCAAGTTCACAACCTTATGACCGCTGCAAATCAGACCTCAGGCAGACCCAGTTGGGAACACGTTCTCTGCTTTGCTTACGCAGAACGGTATGGATAGTTAACCAAGCATCAAAAATAATGTTCAGTGGCAGCAAGCAGGCAGAAACTTGGCTGGAAATGACTTCCCCCTGAGCAGTGTGGTAGGAACTGGCAAAGGGAAACTGCGGAACTACCTCTGGAGTATTTGAGTTTTAGCCCTGCAAATGTGTGCCAATGCAGTTGAAGCCTGTCGGTATCTATGTGACTGCAGTCCTGAGTCACTGGCCCATAGGCTTAAGGGAACATCATCCAATCACAGGACTTTTTCTATTGACATCTATTTCTGGATTAGAGTTAAAGCTGGACTTGTGGTACTCTGGTAGACCAACCAGCAAACTGACTGACTGCTGTTGAACAAGTTGCTCTTTTTACTTGACACATTTTTAGCCTTTGAGCTTTCAGACCTGGTGTCTCCCAAATCTCCAAACTCTGGAAAATTAAAAATGACTGGGCTCCACATTTCAATGTGAAAGTAAAAAAACAAAAAAAACAGCCTTCTGCACAAATCCAGATGGATGCACACCTCATTGTCAAACCATCCAGTACACTCGCAACCTTTTACAGAGGCCACCCTGGAGGGGCTGCCTGCTGACTGACACTGGATGCTAGGCTGGCTCACAAAAACTGCTGTGCACAAAGAAAAGAAGTGTTCCTCCTGTTCAGGGCACATTTCACTATGTGCTTGCCAGTTCTTGGTTAGAGATGGCTACATCTGATCCTCTTTGTAAACACAGACTTGATTTAGGTCTGTTTTATGTTTTAATTGTATGTTTTTATAAGACCTGCTCTCCACTTGCTTTTTGCCAGTCTGTGACACTGGATTTGAATTAAATTTTGGATGCAAAAAAAAAAGTACGCATATCTCAGTAAAAAAAACAACTCTTTCTCTCATAGCTCATTACTTTCAAGTCATCTATAATAGTTCTGTTTAATTTGGTTAGCATGACTAGTTACCCTGGTTTTTGAACAAATTGCTGGTATTTTTGCCAAATTGAATTGCCAATAACACATATAAACTGGAGTTTATTTCCTTCCGGTGTATTATGGATTAATATAATCAATATTTTTTTGTTTTTCTTCACAGGGCCCTCCAGGTCCAAAGGGTGAAAAGGTGAGTCGTTTTTATTATTTGCTGTTTATCCTTGATTTTTATTATGACCCATGAAACTCATGTAACTATAACTTAATTCAGTCCCTTATACCACTGTGTCTATTCTTCTTACAGGGTTTAAAGGAAACATTCTGTATTTAGTGACTATAAAACTTTGTAGCCCAGCTGTCCTGTTGATGATTTGTTGCCGTGCATAACTTAATGTCAGTCAAGCTTTAGTCCTGAGATAAACGTCTTCACATTTGACTAAATTAGGTTGGTATGCAGGCTGCAGAGGAGTTTATGATTGACACAATGACTTCAAGGTGCCCAGCCCTGTGGCTGCAAAACAAGCCTAAATCAT
Organism: Kiunga ballochi; assembly: GCA_037177335.1. Taxonomy (NCBI): domain Eukaryota; kingdom Metazoa; phylum Chordata; class Actinopteri; order Atheriniformes; family Pseudomugilidae; genus Kiunga; species Kiunga ballochi. The sequence continues at coordinate 5,579,950 of JBAMIG010000005.1, forward strand.
CGGTCTTTCAACACTGTCTCAGAGTTAGCGTGAGAAGTTTCTGTTGATCTGCAGTGTTTGAGTTTCACCAAACACAGTGAATTGTTTTACGGCTTAACTTCTCCACTTTGGTCTCACGTCTCCAAAGGACATTGCTCCAGAAATGTTGTGGTTTGCCTAAAATTCAACTTTGAAAACCAATTGCATGATGCCACGTACTTTTAGAGAGGAGAGACTTTCACCTTGATCTTGGTTTTTTTGTTCATTCTGAGCATTGCACAGCTAAAGCTCTTCTGGGAAGATTAGCAGGTGTCTTAAAGGTTTTTGGCCACAGTAAAATAAATTACAGGTTGTTTGATTTATCCTCCTAATTTTTCTCAGATTGATAGATAGAAACATATGCTTCACTAAAGTATTGTTTAAGCTGCTTTAGGGCCTTCATATTGTAATACTGATGTATTTCCTGATTGTTTTGGACAGCCGGTGGTTTTCCAAGGATGCAATATTTGTCCTAATGTTACAATTTGTTAATGCTCAAAACAAAAATGCTGTTTGAGCTCTTTTGAGAATTAATTTGTCAACAAAGAAGAGTCATTTGACATCTGGTCTTAATATTTAAAGTCACAAAAAGACAAAAATGGTCCAGAGAAGAAATTCCTCACAGAGCAATCTTTCATAAAAACAGCAAGTCTGCGGGACTTGGGGAGAAAATAAACGCTGCTGGATTTACATTGAAGTTGATAAAGTAATTAAAAAAATAATATATTATTAAAACAGGTTGCTGTTTTGGGGTATATAAAGTCTAAGTTTAAAGTGCTATTGTGGATAATTAGGAATTTATAAGCCTTCTGTGGGTAAATTGGTTATTTATTCATATTTAGTGTGAAATGTGTAACAACTTGGGTATTGACCCAAAGCATAAAAAAAGATTATTGTGTTGTAAATTGCAGGAAATTAAAATGAGTAGCGTGAGAGCGCTACCCAGACCTAAAGTCAAATACAAAGAAACAGATGATCTCTGTCGTCATTTGGGCCAACTTTTACTATTTGTTTCACTGTTTGGCAGTTGATTATTTCTTGTAATGTGGGGTGTGGAATGATGCTAGTTGTTGTCACTGACCAATGTCGTAAATCAGTCGAGTGATTTTGTGTTTTTACTGAGCGCAGAAAACACAAAAAACGAACTCCAAAGCCCAACTTACATAACCAGATTTATATGAATGTCAAATGGACGTTTTGATAGTCGTGAATACCTCGATCCTGTTGATTATATGCATGTTTATGTCTGTCTTGTAAACTACTACATCTGCAGTTTAATGAAATCAGAAACAACTGGGTGCATTTTTCCCACCCAGGGCGAATAAAGCATTCATCAGAGTGGCCATTCACAACTGTTTGGTTTTGGCACAATCGCTGGATGAAAAATGACAAAAATCCCAAGAAGTGATGTATTCAAAATTGCACTGCAATATTCCCATCCATGTGTGAGAAGTCGTTGGGGACATTTTACCACCGTGGCCAAGCGGAAGCTTAGCCAGAAGGAGAGACGTGGTTTGCTCACTTTATGTGATTCAAGACAGATGAAGGTTATAATTCCCGTTCTAACATTTGGTCTTTCTTTGCTTGTTTCTCCGGGGTTCAGACTAATGTGACTAAGCCACAGTCTTTACCATGCAGGTCAGTTCAAACACCAAAAATATTCTTCAGGATTGTGTTCCGTTCAATGGGATATTTTCCCTCAGAAAAAACAGAAAGCCGATGATCTCTGGGGCATAAAATCTGGCCTTGGGTCGCAGTTTGCCCACAATCAGTCCCTTTCACACACAACCCAGCAAACCTCACACCGATGCACTCCTTCTGTCTCCTATCGTCGTACCAAATTCATGTTTGTCCATGTTATAAGTCATTTTACTTTCAACCACAATGAATAGTTTAGGCTTCTTGGTTTATTTTTCCTTTATCAGAATGTCCTGAATATTTTCAGTGATTTCTGTGTGAAACTATGTGTTTGTACAAATCCTCCAATGTGTCTTTGGGAATCACTAATTCTTTTTCTCTTCCTTTCTGCAGGGGGATCAAGGCGACCAGGGACCGCGGGTATGTGGTCTGTTCAGACTATTTGTGATTAGCAGATGCATGGGACTGTGTGTGTCTACCCCAGCTGAATTGTGGGCAAAAGGCATGCAAGAAATTCCAGGGATAGTGTTCTTCCAATGTGGCCAAATACAACAAGCATCTCAGCACTGCTTATTTCTGCATCTAAGACAGAGCAGGCAAAAATGGGCAGGGTATTTTGGAAGGCTGGGGAAAATGTGTACCTTTTTAAAACATACTTCTGTCTTCAAATTGAATAGGAAATCAGGCTTTTCCACACCAGCAGAGGAGCTCTGCTCAGTCTCAGCAATAATCAAAAGCCAACTAGCTCTGTCTCTGTAATTACTTGCGATTATCTTCAATCCTCATCGTGACATGGCGTATTCACTACTTTAATCATTTCCAGCTCTGTATTCTTGACATTTCTATAAAAGCGCCGCATCTAAATGATGCTAATGTGAGTGCTTTTCCATGCTTGACAGACTCTGAAATGAATTAGTCTATCTCCGTTTAGCAGTGAGTGTAGCTCTCATTTTTCTCAAATAGTGGTTAAAAAATGAGCCCTCTTTGAAAAACCGGCTGCACAGGTTTGTTTAAAGTAGACTGCATTACCCGGGGTCACATGTGCGCAGGCACACACACACTTTCACTTCCTCTGTATCTGCTGTTGTTCATCAAGGGGAGATTGTATGTAAGTCAGAGTCACTCTGAATGCCTGTAATTGATTTTTGTGAAGCCAGAGAGCATACAAAAGGTTGGCACACAGCAAAGAGAACTCAGCAGCACAGTTTGTCTTGTCATTGGAATACCAGCCATCTCTCAAGCGGATCTGATCCCAATTCAGTGCTGGCGCCCACCCAGACGTTAGTAGTTTGCCGATGAACTCTGTCAGCCTTCCTCCGGGCTACTTTCACCAGGTTTTCTTATGATTTAAAGGCATACAAATGACCCTTTCTGTGAAATTCAATTAGTGGTTTCCAAGTGACACATCTAATGTTACACATAAGCACGCTTCAACTTACAGCTAACTCCAGGGATTGCAGTCTCTGAGTAATTTCCCACTGATATAACATCTACATCTAATATCCTTTGGACATTTTTATAGTTATCTTATAGTTTTGTGTAAAAAGTTGTGTAGTTATGAAGCCGGATGAGTCATCTTACCTTTTTGGTTCATTACTCGTCATCAGTTTAACAGCAGTATACTGGGCAAAATTTAAAAGCTCCTGGAAATGCTCATCAGTCAAAAAGAGGAAATAAACAATAATTTTAAGAGTTTTTTTTTTTTACTTCCATTCACAGCAAAAATCTTCCCTAACAGGTACGAAAACAGTGTTGCAAGTCACAATAGAAGTGCTACATGAAAGCAATCTAAGTCGCAAATTGCATTACTTTTAAGAACAGCATATTGACTTTGCACATTAGATTACTGAGTAAATGTACTGGAACAATATTAGAGAGATTTCCTTAATAAATGGCGGCATGACAGGACAAGTGCTGCCTGACCTTCAGTCTATCAGGGTGGAAATGAAGCTCATTTCATGCTTCGTACAAACTCTGCACATGGCGTAGATTGGACCCATATGAAGCATATGTAAACAACAGAGCATATCAAGATTATGTATTCTGTGCACAAGAGGAAGCCAGATTACATTAAACTAAAATGATTTTTTTTGTTTGAATAATAAAATGAGTAGATCTTTTTAAAAGGATAAGTTTAAAGCCCCAGCTTTTGTGGTCTAAGACTGTGTGTAGATCAACACGTGGTACACTTCTTCTGTCTGCTCCCCACATGTCAGGTTCAGTCATTTATGAGAAGTAAAAGTCACAGGTCGCATTGAAATATCAGAGGTTAGCCAGGGAACAAATAATAAATTGGCCAGTTTTCACAAACAAATGCATACCCACCGCACAAACTCCACTTGTGGATGTAATTAACAGACGTTACTGGATATTTGTAGCACACAGAAAAGTGTGTGGTCCTTTAGAGGGATAGCACAAGTTGCAGCTGCCATGTAACAAGAGTTCCTTAGGAACACCTCAAATGCAATGCTTTGTTCAGGTCTTACCATCCTGTTAGATAGGATAAGATATTTTTTAGTCAATGTAAATTCTATGTAACAGATTAATACCATAGCTAAGGCTTCAATGGAATATTTTCACACATAAATATATTCAAATCATTTGAGTGAAGAACTTGAGATCTGCTTTTGTTTTGTTTATTGTGTGGTTGAGAAGATGCTGGATTAAGCCATTATCCTATTAAGACTGATGTGGATTTTCCTCATATTTGGCTTTTTGCTTACTAACAGATTGAGTGACATTGCTGCAGGCATATGCAGTGCCATAGCTCTTCCCCCCAAAGAACCAACATCCACTTTGAGGGAAAAGCAAGCTGTCTGTAAATGGTTAGGATCTTCTATTTACCACGATGTTATCGTTCTCACACATGGACATCAGAGTGAAAGGGATACACAGGCTAAGCGTTAACACATTTACTTCTCTCAAATTGCAACATATGCTGGTCAGCTAAGTTGCCAACATTATGTTGACCTGGCCACAGTCGCTCTCTAGGGATCTTGCTTGCATATGTTTCAAGGAAAATTCTTTTAAAAAAAATCCACTCAGCACATGCTCTGTACAGCATCTCATGCCTGGAGTCTTATGTCCACCCCCTCTCCACCAGATCATAATCCTGTGCTTGTTTTCCTTCTTTGTCCTCAAAATGCTTGAGGTTGTAAATATCTTGAGAAATACTCGTGCTTCAATCTTTGTTGCACACAGCACGACTATTGTCTGCAGCGTAAGTGTATCCATTGCTCTTTTCTGCTGCAGGCAGAATCAAAACAGCCTGGCTTGAAAGCCATATTCCTAATGAGCCATATTTTTTTAATTATCTTTGGAAAACCAGAGGGATGGCACAAGAGCCATGTTTGGTTAGGGCAGATTTTATCTTCAACTTGACTTTAGATGGAAATTAATTGATTTCTCATGGGACGTGTTTATGATAGTATGCCAGTCTTAAAGAAAATGCTTTCATCATGTTGGTTATTTATGGCGAAGCACAACATGCTACATAAATATGGAAAAAGTAATGAACCGTCATGGCAGAATAGGAATGGTGCCTTCTCTGCATTTTGATCTATTTGCTTTTTGTGCTACTAGAACTTGGATAAATGTAAGATTATATTGTTTTTTTGGTCAAATACAACCAAGCATGGCTCCAAGTGTATTTAAGTGTTAACAGAGCATCAATTTTTCAGGATGGAGAAGAATGTCTGGTTTGGCAAACAGTATTTGACATCACTATTGGTGATGCTAGCAGGGATTGTACAATTTCCAGAAAGAGCTGCTTGCTTTTAGCTGCAGGCAGGGCAGTCTCCATCTTTTATATAATATATAGTATAATTTGTAATCTAATAAACTAACATAAGGAGTTAATCACAAGCTTTTGAAGGAATTGTGATTTAGAACATGCTAACAATCTAGATTAGCATAATTAGTTTCCCTACCAGCAGTGTTGCTAACAGTCAGATCATTTTAGAGCGGGTTGACACTTTTATGACTTTATGACTTGTCTTGATAATTAAAAAAAATCAAAATATAACTATAAATAACGTATTCCCTCAAACTATTTAAACCTAATATGGGGCTTGTTATTTGAGTAGGGCATCTGAAAAGCATGTCGGACATAGAAAATGTCATAATTTTTTGGATTCAGAATAAAGTTAGCTTACAGCTGTAAAGCATTGTGTCCTTTCAACAAGGAGTAGGCCCGATGCTTTCTTCTTTTATTCAGTTTTCATGATTGCATCACATCTGTCATGAAGCTGGTTGAAAAGAATTGGAAAGCATTTGATTGAATTTCCGTCAAACATCTCAATCTCCATGTCCCCTGAAGCTCACTGAGCAAAACCACTCAATTTAGCAGCATGTCAAACTTTAGGCGGTATTCTATGCTAATCAAAACATTCTTTCTGTCAGACTTGAAGTAAACAAGAGACACGGATTACTCAATGTTCTTATCATTGTTGTCGAAATCATATGTGTCTGTTGTAAAGATTATTTCTGACAGTAAACATTTAAGTTTTGAAGTTAATGTGTTAAACTGAATTATGGGTTTAAGCTGAGCTGAAAGGATTTCATCTCTGACAGTTCAGTTTAATGTGGTTCTTTTGCACATATACATCAGAGATACGTCCATGCATTATACAGCTCATTTCGAACATGCCTAAGATCCATGTAAGATGCTTGTTTCTCTTCCCTCTTTATGTGTTTTTGTTCACCCATTGTTTAATTGTCATGTGTGTGTTGTGCCATGTTCTGCTGTTTGTCCCTTTAGGGATTGCCTGGTCTCCCCACACTGGCTGCTTTGCACAGCAATCAGATCCTGACTGTCAAGGTTTGTCGGTGGTGGCACTGCCTAGCTGCTCAGTCTGACCCTTCTGCTTCACACACTGAGAGTTAATGAATCACTATTAACTGTTTTTCTTAAAGCTTGATGATAGAGTTTGCACAGAAACCCTCCAATCTAATTAATCACCGCCAGTCAGTTGTCCTTTTACCCCCTTCTGCTGCTACCAGTCTTTTACTCAGGAGATCTCTCTTCCATTCTACATGCCAGGTTTTCAAGCATAGGTGGTCTTTTACAACTTTGTAATATGCAGCTAACTGGAACAAGAATCAGTATCCCGAGACCAAAACATGGTCTGGCTTTTGTCCATTGATGCTAATGCGAATGGAAGGAGTTCTTAGGGGAATATGCTGCTATGAACTGAAGTGGCAAAATAGTTCATGCCCATGGTTTGCCACAAATCCTTAAAACCACCAATTTGGCTTTCAGGATTGTTTCAGTATTGGCTGAAGCTATTTAATGCTAATGGGTATTTGTAGGTTAAAATATTAAGACAGCAGATTAGAAATCCACCTCAAATCTTAAGGTGACCATGTTTTCAGTGTGTGCAGCTCCCAGGTTCTGACTTAGCAAAAGGCACAACAATGACAGCGCTTTCACAGATGAGGAGTAATTCCCATTTTTCCGCTAGTATTTTAGGCCCACTGTGGCACATTTACACCCAAGAGGTGTAAATTTTGGGCCCGATTTCCAAAATAATAAACCACTACTTCCCAAAATGTAGGAAAAGTGTGGATTCCTCCTCCATTTGTGAAGGCGCTGGACAGAGGTCTCATGAACACGGGCCTTTCTAACAAAACTTGTTTCTTTTTGCATTTTTCGTCTTCCTGCTCCTCCTCCTTCCTCCTCTTCTGGGACTTCATCCTTCTTCAACCTTCTCTCACCTCTGACCTACGACTTCTTGACCTCACACACCTGCTCAGATGGTCTTCCCTAAGATCAATCATGGCTTTCTTTCCGCTGACCAGCAGCTCATAAAGCGACGGCTCATTAAGGTAGTGGGTGTGTCCTCATTCTGTCTCTGTCCATTGTGCCAAGTCTCACCCAAAATCACTGACTAGTGCATGCAACCTTCAGACAGAACTGTCATGTGCACTCTTACACTCCTTCTGTTATTGCTAAAAGAAAATACGGGATAGTCCTTCGAAGACAGTTTATTAAAGTAAAAAGAAATGCTGTCTTGGCACTATTTAAAGGACTTTCCCTCAAAGTTAAATTGCTGAATCTTTTTTTTCCCAATTTCTTGTAATACATCACAGTAAAAGACCACACATATTTGGTATTGCGTCCCTGACCATTGCAGTACTTTATTAACAAATGAGACTTTTTTTTTTTCAGGCCGTACCAAACGCACAGTCCATTTAGGATTGCATGCATTTTAAATTATTTATATGTCAGCTATGAATCATGACATTACAGCTCCTCTTCATCATTTTATGTTAGCTCCAAACTACAAACTCTCCTCCTAGTTATGAATGGAGGCAGACCATAGCCACCCGTGAGATCCTTCCGCTACTCTCTTTGTATCATTTTGTAATTGTAGTTGCTCCAGCCTTAGTGGATCCAACAATATCACTGTGTAATTATGCGGAAATGTGTTCTTTTGACATACAGGGAGATCAGGGCCAAGCAGGACCACCCGGGCCACCAGGGCCACCGGGTCCACCTGGACCAAGAGGTCCGCCAGGGGACACAGGAAAGGATGGACCCAGAGGTGTTCCAGGTCTACCAGTGAGTATTTTGCCTTCCGAGTCAAAATAATCTGTTCAGACTTAGAAATGTTTGTTCAAGCTGACAAGCTGTTTCCTTTTTGCTGGATTAAAGTAATTAAGATGTCATTGGATAATCGAAACTAGACAAACTGCAGTTTGCCATACATTTTATCCCTGTTTGCACTCACAATTTGTTTGAATTTGATTGGTGAAAAATGAGGATTACACTGGCTACTTTATGGCTGATTATCCTAATGTCTTTATCTACAAACAAATTCTCTCAAGAGAAGGTCCACTGGGATAGATTCACTCGCTTGTTTTTCATTTTAGCGTAATATTTTCCATGTCATCTCGCTAAATTATGTGAACTCTGAGAGGAGGAAGAAACAATAAAGGCCCGTCAGTTATGTTAAGCCATAAACCTTTCTGTGGGCTCCAGTCGATCTTTATTGCTTTGGCAAAGATCATAATGCGAGAGCAAATATAGTAAGTGTTGTTTGTATGGTTCAGTCCAATTTTTAGATGATCACCGTTTTCAGGCCTTCTGTTGCAGTTGACATATTTTTCTAAGAAATTAGACTCCTCTCAAAAGCTGTAAGTTTTTTTTCTGCTGTAACTTGTTTCATCTGGTGTAAATAACTTAAAAGGAGGACAAAAACTGTAAAAAAAAAAAAAAAAAATCTCCCCCCCCCTCCCCCCCACCCACTTCCCCAACTCCCCCCAAACAAGGTGTCCGGTCGATGGAGCCCCCTCCCTCAGCCCCCCAGCGAAA
>JBAMIG010000005.1:5588930-5602625 GCA_037177335.1 Kiunga ballochi
TGTTGTGGAAAGCGTAGAAGAGGGGCAAAAACTGTGGAAAAAAAAAAAAAAAGATATATATATATATATATATAACTAATTTCTACAATTCATCCAAACCAGGTTGTATGGTAGCTGGAGCCCATTCATGCAGCTATCAGGCGAGAGCATGCTTTGGACACTTCACGTGTTCCTCACAGATCCATAAATATATTGAAGTTCTGTTTAGGATTTGCATCTGGACTTGTTACAAAGATCTGAGCCAGGTCCAAACTGAAAGCAGAGCCTAGAAAAAAACTTGAGAGACAATGGAGATGGCACAGCATGATAAACGCCTCTCAGTCAACTCAGCATGTAAACCAGTAAGAGCTCAGTCCAGCTGCTGTCGGCACACTTTAACACATTCAGGTTGCTTTAAACCTGAAACATTTTTTAGTAATATTGCAACTGTGTTTCATTACTTTCTTTAAAAGGAATCAATCAATGCTTCCTGTCTTGTAGGGTGATCCCGGAAATCCAGGAGAAACGGGACCCATGGTGAGGACCAACTTTTCCTTTTGAAATCACATTTTGATAACAATCTTAGGATTTAGGCACCTGATTACAAGTGGAACATCAATTAATTGTTTTAAAGTGTTATGTTAAAAAGGACGTAATCAGTTTAACCTTTTTATTTTCAAGAAACATAAAACATTTTGATCTTGTAAAGAGACTAAGTGAGAAAATGATCTTCCGCTGAACCTGCTGCCATTATCCTCAGTGTGGTTCATCACTGTTAGATTACAGCATATGACAATATTACCATGTTCACCATATAGATAAAGGTCTATATCTGTATATTCTATATTTATGATTATTGTCAGCCCACGCAGCAGAAAACAAACACCACACCACTGCTTTTTGTATTAATTAGCATTTATTATTCATTTAAAATCCATGATATTGTTATTAATGGGGGACTTATTGCTTTCGATCACTTAATGGCCACTGTGATGGTAGGTAAGTGTAACAAGAATTGCATAGTTCTGCAGGTTGTTCATGTCTTAAACATCTATGAGAACAAACCACCGACTTCAGTGTGCTAATGTTTGCAACAAAGGAATATTATCAGACCACTAATTCTCTGGTGACACAAGATAAGGTCTGTTTTTTCAGGAAATTAAGTTTTTGTCTTGATTAAAGGCGCTGCTCTGCTGGTAAATGTTAACAGGAGACTTTAACTGTAACTTTGATTGCAGGTAAATAAAAACAACTACGTTTTTATCAGTATGAATTACAGTAATATAGTGTGGCAAATGCACATACATTTTACAGCATCTTGAGTTTAATTAGACTCAGTATAATGTTTCACTATTTTTATCCATGTTCTGAGCATGTTTCAGCATCTTGTGCAAGAACGTCCAAATACCAAAGCTTTCCAAGTGCCTCAGTTTCTCCTTTTCTTTCTCCATCATAGCTCTAATATGAATCCATTAACTACTAATGATGAGTTTAAGAACTAATGATACCAAATAAAGTGAAGCTGGAGGCAGAGAAAGAGGAAGCAAAGATTAAACTGCTTTGGATTTTCTTGTACAGTTTCCTGATATTTAGTTTTTTCAGTCACTGTTTTTGAACACCTGATGATAAAAAGCACTAAATATAAGACTAATAAACTCCATAAACACAGAGTAAAGTGGGTCTCTGCTGGATTCAGCTCACCACTGCATCATAAATGCCCCAAATTAGCTGCTCTCACCAAGAAAACTATATGTTATGAGTAATAACTTTGTTGTTTATGCATCAACATACTAAGAATCTCTTTGCATTGTGTTAATCTTTACAGCGTTACAAAAAATAATCCAAATGTATTAATAAACGTAGGCTGTATTGTTTTGGGCTGGGACCTCCAGTTTGAACAAGGCTGGAGTAGAAAACATTATCAGCTGACTAAACTGTTATCAAAAATTGGGACATAAACATTATTAAGTTGTGACAATTTTTAGTATTTCATTCTAAAATAACATTTTCTGTTACCTTTTTCACATTTATCATGCATTTGCTGCAATGTTCCACATAAACCAGAAAAGACCTTGATTTCAGCAAACGGGTGGAAAATGAAAGGAAGCACGTTTAGTTTAACTTTTCTTTTAGGACATTACCAGGATGGAACTGAAGAGAAGCTGTATTAATGACAGATTTTTAATATCCTGTATGTGGGAATAAAAATAGCTATAAGATACTTTCCACGTGCCGCGTCATGGTAAATATAAATAACACAATTTACATTAAATAGCTAAATATGTTTGTTTTCTTTTGAAAACCTTGTAAACATCCGACTGTTCCAGTTCACAGCAAGTGAATGCGGCTTGCGGTGTTCAGCAAATAAAGTTTTTAATTAAAGTTTTCTTGTAAAAGCTGAATAGAAAAGGTCAAAACCTATTCCAGAGAAAGCAAAAGGAAGTGTGACGGAAACACATGGTGTTCTTGGTACTTCACAGGTAGAACTAATGAAACATTTTCCATCTATGATTTTAATCCCTCTTACCTTTTTTCCATGATATAACAAAAAGACTTCCATGACAAAAAGCCATTTATTGAAGTAAAAATACTTGAAAAAGCTACTTTGCATGAAACATCTCTCTTTTCTTGCTTATATGCAGCACATTTTCTGCTATCTTTACCCCTCTGAGCTCATATAGCAGTTGTTTCAGGCCTGAAACGCATGCATCAGATGGCCACAGGTCTTTCTCCTAGAAGCTTTTAGAACCGCTTATGTCAGCTGCAGCTGTATCGCTTTGGAGACGATGAATGAAAAATCCCGCTCATAATGAGCTCAAAGTCCTAATGTGAAGCTTTGCATGTATGTAATCGTTATTCATTGTAAATCCTGAGCTAAAGCACATTATTTGTTGAGTGCGTGCGCTGCATGGCACTAATGTACTTTTAACAAGGAATAATGTCATCTGGAAATTAAGAGCCGCCAATAAAGCAGCATGAGATGAGCATGGTGTGGAAAATGTAAGAAAGATTTGACACGGTAAATTTACATTGTCAGAGCCTTTGATTTCAGGCAAAAATATATGGCTTCCTATTATTTATAGAGTAAAAAAGAGTATATTACCATGTTAGAATAGAGAGGGGTGCATGTGGAGGGTAAATTGTGCTGCTAAGCCTCTTAAAAAGAGAGTTACAAGTGAGTTCTCCTTTTCCAAACATGCCACCTGAGATTATTCAATCAAAATTAATAATCATGATCATCCTTGGAGCTCCAGGCTGGAAGGATGCATTCATTTCTTATTGCCATCAGATTTGCACGTTAAGGTTTAGGTGGGGATTGTGAGGTGACAACTTAACCAGTATTGGCCTTTCTTACGGTGTCTTTTCGGGGCCACTTGACACAGCTTGCCATTTTTAATGTTGAAGCTGTTGTTAAAGAGCAGAAGTAGTTTCCAGCATTTTCCAGCAACCTTCCAGGACATGTGGTGCTGGTTAGAAGGATTAAACTCTCGCGAAGTAACAAGGAGGAGGGGGGCGGTGGGGAGATGACAAAGAAGAAAAGGAAATATTTTCAGTACTCGGTTCAAAATATCAGTGCCATAAGGTCTCTCTGGGGTAAATTAAGGGCTGGTCAGCCCCCTTAAGGTGGCTTACAGCCTTGCACTCAGTTTTCATCTAAGACTTGATTATGTTGAAAGAAAAAAAAGGTAGAAATGTGCTCCATCCATTATTGAAATAAAACTCCTCTGTGTGCATTTTTGTGTTATTTCCAGATATGTTTCCCCTTTACACCCCATGTTGTTCCAAAGTGACTCATCTTCAGCTTTTCTTCGACGCTCACCATGCATGCATGTTGGAATCTAATTTTCTAATTTACTAAGCAAAGAATACTTTGGTTTCTCTGACTAAGTCTTTTTTTTTTTAGTATTAAGCTGAAACATCAGGGGCACAGGTGGGAGGAGCTGGATATGCTTGATGGAACCAACAATGTTCAAGCAAATGTTAAAACAAATGTGATGCATCTATTTATCTTCTTTTTCTATAAGAATTAGGCCATTATTTTTTATATTATCAACAATCTGGCCTGTAGAGAAACATGTTGATTCTGTGTAAGTTAAAAGCTATGTGTTCATATAATTATATAATAAAATATAATCAAAATGATCTACTTTATATTGTAATTCCACAAGAAGATGTTAGGGAAAATGTAAAGGTGACATTAGAAATAATTATAAATATATAAGCAACTCTTTTTTACTCAAAATATACAGCTTGGCTCTTAGTGGGGCAATGCCTTTACATCATATAGTTTACACCAGTTATCAGAGCTAAAATGTCCCAGATACTTTACTGTTCCATGAGAACCTAAAACAAGTATTTTCTGGTAGCAAAGAATACAATTAAATGGATTTAAATAATAATCAGATGTTTAATGTTCAGCTGTACATTGACATGATGACCTAATGCCTTTTTTGTCCCCTCAGAGTTGCTTTTTTGTTTATATTACCGGTAGTTATTCTGGTAAAGCTAATGTTATTGAAAAGTCTTAGACAACTGAGCAGTGTGCACACAGATCGAGTGTAAAGCACACATATGCAAAGTCGTCACAATGTTATGCTAACCTCTCACTGCATTTCCCAAACATTAGGAAAGAAATAAAGACTGAGTCTGTCAAAATGATACATTTCCTTTAAAGCTGTAAGCACCATAATTTAATATCAACAAAGCAATATTGCAGAACTCAAAAGTGAAACAAAAGATTTCCGAACACAGCTCCTAACCTGCAGCCCAAAGCTTTTTTTTTTTCCTGTGCATGTAGAGCGGCACACTCTGGAAGTCTTTCAAAAGCAGAGGGTTGAAGTGCTGCAGTCCAAGTGTGGGAACTGACCTGGCAACTGTTCATTGTTTGTCATTTTCACATCATGAATGGAAGCACTAAACATTCAGCGCTTTGTGTTTATGCTTGGTTTCTCGACTTCGGTGGCCACTTTGTTGATATTGCACATTTGTGGGACCTTTTCTTTATAAATGCTTACAGAAGCAGAGGTGCAGCTGACATGCTTATGTTATAATAATGATTAGCTTTATATGAAATGGCATTCTTTTTACATGTATCTTAATTTATGGTACACTCCGTTTTCATTATCAAGCAATGTTAGGGCACATTATTGAGTATAAAACAGCCTGGACTTCCTCAAGGACGCTTGACTTTCTGGAAAAAAAATCTTTTCAGCAAGTAGCTCCTGAGTGCTCTCAGATGTAGCCAAGTTAATTAGCACTCAGGCGAGTGGCACATGCTCTCACATACCTAATGGATCATAAACATGTTTACCAAACCCTACTGAGGACAGCTAACAAAGGCTTTTAAAGGCAAGCAGGAAGAAAAACTTTAACTTGGCTGAGTTGAGTAATGACATTTTTTCATTGAGGTTTTTGTTATAAGCACAGATGGAATTCACTATAAAGGAGCAGCAACTGTGTGGGCCGTGTTTGTAAATGTGAGAACTCGGCTTTAAAAGGCTAATTTTGTCCAGATAGAAAGTGAAAATAGGAATGCTGAGTTTCTTCAACCAATCTAAGCTAAAATATGACCAACCAAACTGTTTTTGTGGGGAAAATGCATCATTATTAAGTCATATTTGGCCTACAACATACTATGAGTGTACAGAAATGAACACTGACAGTCTAACTTTTCAACTTGAATATATATTCAATGACTACTTTTTCAATGCAGGTACACAAACATTTTACACTCAACAGGGGACCATATCTTTTTGACGGTTATACTGCACCAACAGCAATAAAAACCTAAAAGTTGCAGTTGTAAAGAGCTTTTAGGGTGTAAGGTCTTCCTGGCCTCATCCCAGCTGCCAGTAAAGAGCCAAATGGCATCATTTCCTATCGTTCCTCAGCACAAACTCAGACAAAAGCTGGCCAAATGCAAAAATGTTGATGAACTTCTCTGATACTTTTACCGATAATTCTTCTTTTATGAACATTTTTCTTCCTAAAACAGGCAGAGTATTGACAATCCAACATGTCCTGAAGCTCCTCCACTGTAAAGGAGCTTAAAACAAATATGTAAATCTTTTTTTGATTCAAACCTCATTTAGAAATTTGGCGCTATGTTTTTTCTCCCCTTGTTATTTTTGCATGGCTTCCCGAATACTGTCCCGTTTTGGTAACAGATTTCACCTGTATTGGATTGTATGCACGAATTGTAGCACCTCAGATGAATAAAGTCAGAGATCATCATCAAAGATAAAACAATGAGCTGTTTTTTTTTTACTTGCCCATACTCTTATTTGAGATCCCTGTGTATCCTGCAGCTCAGTGAAAAGATGACCCAGAATGGGAGGATTTTCGGTCATAGTTTGAGAATAAAACAAGGGTTTGATTGTGATTCGGTTCTGCCTTAAGGGTGTGTGCTCACTGCATAAAACTCTACTATGAGCTTTGCCAGTCTCTGTGCTGGCTGTGGAGACTGTCTCATTTCATCTAACATGAACCTTTTTTTTCTTTTTGCTGCATTACTCATAAACTCGATCTCCTTCTGTCTTTCTTCTTCTATATAGGGGTCTGAGGGGCCACAAGGGCCAAAGGTAAGTTGTTGTTCTACCAAAATTTCCTACATATTTAAAAATAAAAGAAATGAGCACAACAGCTCTTACTTTCTCTCTGCTATAGTCTTTAAAATTTTTCTTTCCCCCCCCCAATTCTGTGATAAAACCTAAAAGATAACATCTCTGGAATTAGAATAATGTTTTGGATATGATTGTAACTAGGCTGAAGTCTCCCAAGTGGCTGTAAAAACATGAGTGTTAAATATGTTTACCTGGAGATTAAAGATGGAGAGCCACCGTCAGGGCAAGTAAACACGAGGAGGAAAGAAAACAAGTGACAGAGACAGAGAGAGATGGAGAACAGACAACCTGGAGTTAAGTGCTGCGATACAGGCTGATGTGAGGAGCAGATGTAAGCCGTATCCAGCCATCAGGTAGCTGCCAGTGTTTGTTCAGTGTAACCCAATCAGACATTTCCTGTCTGCGCTGTCATCTGTTGGAGAGCCCTCCCCGTCGGCGAGGGCGGGGGTGTATAAGCGGACGGGTCAATGATGACACAACACCATGTTAATGACTCATGAGCCGGGCCCTGAGGCAACTCAATTAGATCTGCTGTGGGTAGACAGCTGTGTGCTGCACCAGGGCCACGTCTAAAGCTGTTCAAGTTTCATTGCCTTGGTGACCGATTAGTTGCCATCACATGATAAAACCCAGGGCATAAGTAACTTACCACACAAGACTTATAGAAAGAGTGTGTTCTTGCTACTTCTGGCTACCTCTATCCTTTATGCATGTGGTTAAGGTAACAGTAAGTCACTGTTATCATAGAACAACCCAAACCAAAGCAAACCACCAAGATAAGATTGGAAGTTTGCAGAAACATACATTGTAAGTTAAAGTAGTGCATGTAAACCGATCTTCATCTCACAACTGAAGACAGAAACAATATAACTAAACTAATAATGAACTTACATTTCTACTTTCCATGTCTTTATCAAAACAAATTGAGTAATCATTCACACACAGAGCAGCCTGGAAAATGTAGTTGACTTTATTGGACGCTCTATTAGACATTTCCTGTTACTGCTGATGAGACTCACAATGGTGAGGAGGACTTTTGGATCGTTCCTGACTGCAGAATTGTCTCGGCGCATTATTTCATTGATTGAGCAATTCTCTTCAGCTCCTTCCACAAAGCCTCTCGGCTGCAGTAGCGTCAGAACTTGCCAGTTTCAGTCATACATCTCTAAGCTTTAAAAAGGAGAAGTCCACATTGGAGTAAAAGATATTAAGGAAAGGTTTTGGCCTCAAGTTAATATGCGACCAGCTGATTTAACACAATTACTTCCATTAAATCATCAATTTGTTAAAGAAGTAACTAAAATGTAAAAGTATTATTTTATTCCTGACCTCAATCTTTGTTCAATATGTCCATCCATTGTTTATAGCACCTGTTATGCAACTACAATGGACTTTAATTATATTTATATAGCTATTTATTTATTATTCTAACTCTTTAATATAATGTGTTCCTTTCAAAAGGGGTTTGAATGTTGGGTGTAATCTAGAAATGTCATCTAAGAACCATTTCTTTTTATTTAACAGGGTTCACTCGGGCCTCCGGGCATCCCAGGTGTTGATGGACTGAAGGTGAGCTCACTCATTAAACACACCAGGAATTGTGTTGTTCCAAATTCAGTGATATAACAGAGAAGCCATGCTCAGATCTGCTCCTCCTGTAATATTTTGATGCATCCTTTTTACAACACACCTTAATGAGAAGTCCGAATTCCCTCCACTGCATGCATGCAACTCTGCAGAGGCCTGCTAACAAGTCAATCATTTCATCCAGGTGTATTAGATGAGGGTTGCAGCTATTCGTTGCACGATGGTTGATCTCGAGGACTCAATCGTTAAAGCAATCAAATCATTTGCTGGAGAGATTTTGCACGACATAACGTCAAATCTTTCCTCCTCGTATTTATCACATATTACTCTCCTTTGAAAAACAGCTGCACGTCATGCTGTGAAGTATCATTTCCATCCACACCTGGTAGTATTTCATCCTAAAAAGACAAAATGAGTTTTCAGGACGAGCCACATGAAACACTTTTCATATCATAAAAGTTCCTGACATGCGTTCTCACAATTTTTTAACCATTCTTCTATTCGGCCGAATACTCTTAGGCTGCATCTTCAGCTTTCAACCACAAAGTCTGGTTTTGGCTGCTCGTCAATCTGTTCGCGCACCGACTTCACTTCTAATGTTCGCCCTGAAACCAAATAACGAAGACGCAGTGCAGGTGTCTCACAGTGAGGAAAAACAGGAAAGCCTTTTTATTCCAGATGATTGTTTAAGTGACAAGAATGAATGAGGAGATGATTTGAGGGGCCCTGTCTTTCTAATCTAAAGCGTGCATTCATAAAAGAAAAGAGAACAGAAGCATGCATGGCTATAATGGGAACCAGAGTGAAGAAGCCTCACTGCAGAGTGAAAGCCACACTGGAAACCAGCTAAAGCTGCAGGCTTACTCCCATTTCTCGTTAAGGGAGTAAGTTCACCAGCACCCATGAAATAGAACTCCAGTCCTGTGCAATGTAGTTATAAAGGAGTCTGTTATGGTGTGTAAGTGTCTTTCATGCAGAACGTTGAACTCTAAAGCAGCTGAAGCTGCTCAGACAGCAGAGGCAGGTTGACTTGCCGACATCATATTGATCTGACATCCATATCTGCCAATGCAAGCCTTATCAGTAAGAGTTTTTAGTCAGATTTCATCGCCGTTGTGGTGATATAGCATCGTCATTATGTCAATGATTCCCATATGTGTGCTGATGACGGACACGGGGTCCCTGCATTTATGACGTTTCAGCAGTTGTGCGGAGATCATGTCCTCTGATTTCCCTGTGAAAACAAGGTAGCGTGCGAAAAAAATTCAAAGCAACACAAAGAAAATGAGAAAATCTCAAACCGAAATGGGAGATAAAGTACAGCGGACTGTAAGTTGCATATGTTTTCTCTCAATCTGGCTGATGCTGAGCTGCCCATTGACAAGCATCTTAATCAGAATAATGAATTGCTGTATTTTCCATCTAAGCTGCATTAATCAGCCTCATCTGGTCGGAGTTGTCCGTCTAGGCTGAAGTAAAGCTGCTTCTCTTTTAAAAGGGTAATGATGTGGTAGGTTTGCCCAGGTCAGGAGGTTAATTGTGTTTGGCAGCAGATACACGGAGGTCGGTTTCTTTCCTCGAGCCGCAGAAAAGCTGGGCCTCACATCCGCAAAAATAGGCTTTTTCTGTTGAGCTCAAATACAGAACCAAAGCTTTTAATCAGTATGTTTATCCTCTTCACTCTCAGAACTAGTTTGTGGTTTTAATAACTTTATACTTTTGCACTTTCCAGGAATTTTGTAGAATTTAAATGTAGATTCACAACGAGACACGATCTGTTTCTGTCCTGCAAATGCGGGACTCCTGTCCCTCATCCACACAAACGTCACCTCGGATTTGGTTAAGCTTTGCCTTCTCCTTTGTGATTTTTATATTTCTATATCTCTCAACTTGATTTCACTTGACATTTCCTAAACAGCAGACTGAACAAAGCTACTGTGTGTATGTTGTGCTGTCAATAGGGAGATGTTGGCCTCCCAGGACTGGACGGTATCCCGGGGGCCAAGGTCTGGTGCACACATTTTCTGTGTGCTGTTTGTCTAAAATCACAACAATCATCTTTTAGTTTTTTGTTCAAGACCATTTTGATGTTTTTTTTTATTTTCATTTCCAATGAATATCCCTTTTGTCACATTCATCTTTTTCCCAGTGATCCGCCTGTGGCCTCTTGTTCACATGTCCTCGTTCTAGCTTAGAAAACGTTGAACCATATTTATTTCATTTTTACCCATTTTTAAGCATGAAGACATCATAAATGTTATTGCAGTATATGTTGACTTTAATGAATAAATGCATTTGAAACTGAGGTGATAGCTTGAATGATGACACAGTTATATTATAAGAAATATGTTATAAAAGCTGACACTTTAGGGTGTGACTGGGGGGGGGGGAGAAGCCGTAATACAAGAGTATTTCTGTAATCTAGCATGAAATTAACCCCAGATACAATCTGACCCTGAATGGCTACAGTAATTCTGCAGCCCAAACCTAACTCCCCTGAGCTGTCCCGTGTTTAATACTCTGTTTTTTGTCTCCACAGGGTGAAATGGGAGAACGAGGTGAAAAGGTAAAGCGCTAATTCAGATTTCTAAACGTATCCATCCCATCAACGTATCCCATCATGTGTTAGAATAGCATTCACGATAAATCGGTGGCAGCTCTGTCTGCACAGACTCGGCTCGTTTTGTTTCCTAAAATGGTGACTCCCATCTGAGATCTGGCCATCAGTGAGTCAGTGATTAAATGAGTCACAAAACTGCACCCAGTTTCTCCAACTCCGGGCAATAACCTCTCCAGTTCATCCAACATTCTCCCAGAACAGCAGCTTTGTTTGCACCATTCCTTAACTCTAATGGTGCTCCAAGTTACTCTTGTTGGAGACCAGTGGATGGGAGGTGTGAACACTGACTGGGCTGTCAGGGCTGGGGAGGGAAGTGATGATTCAGTCTGCTTCATCAACCACAAAATGGGCCTTGGGGCTCTGGTTTTCAGTCGAATCAGGCTCACTCTCAATCGCCAACATACCTGGTACACTGTAATAATGTGGCTTTGTGAAACTCCGAGCAACAATTACATGCAGCATTAAAGGTATCCTGTAGGGGATTAGATGGATACGCATTACAGCCTAATGTACAGTTACTGAAACCACGGCCAGTAGGTTGCAATGACGCAAGAACGTGTCATTTCAATAACTCAATAGTCTGAGAAGGTAGATTATTTCCTATCGTTTCAGCTCTGCCCGAGTGAAACTGGTATCCTAGATTACCCAAAATTCCCCATTCCTCTAGGCTTAACTTGATGGTATAAGTTCCAAAACTATGTTTGCTTGTGACAATGTGGTTTCAAATCAGGAAAGCTGAACCCTGCACACTGCTCTTGCTCTTGATTACCTTTAAAAAGTTCTGTTTCATCTCTTCTTGACATCGGTTTTTTTAATGCTTTTGGTGTTTTTATGTAAAGCACTTTAAATTGTCCTGTAGGCTTCATGAAAAGTGCCATACAAATAAACCTGCCTTGCCTTAACTGGTTTGTCTAAACTGTTTTGCTCCTTTAAAAATGACATAAAGGAGCTATAAAAAGAAAAGATACTTAAAAGATCTCATTTATTTGTGCAACAAGATGTAATTTGTGCTCACTTCTATTCCTGTCAGACCCCTATGAGGGACCCAGCTAATAATACAAGTTTTGTTTCTCAGAAGTAAGGCTAGTTTTGTGTATATAAATGGTAGTTTTTGGCCTTGGTTTGCTCCTTAAAAGACAAAAAGCAAATTCAGGAAATCCTAATTTCACATTACTATTAATTTTAACTTCAAACAACCAGATTTCTAATAGGAAAAAGCCAGTTATGTTGATCTGATGTGCCTTTACTCTGCAGTAAGATACAAGCCTTGATTTCACATCCTTGCATCTCCTAGTTGTTGCATGATTCACAATCTTAATTTGAATAGAAAACCATGTGGATTTATTGAAAGTGAAATGATTGGTTTGCTGCCACAAAGCACTGAAACTTGGCCCAAGTATTATAAGCTTAAATTTTGAGAAAAACCACAACTGTTGCTTTTGGCATCAGTTAAAACCCAATTAACCAGCAGTCAAGAAAACAGTGTTAGCCTCTAACACTTCTAAAACTGAGAAGGATGGAGTCTGTTTCAGAAGTTTTTATCGCCCTTGTGTCTTCCAGTTATACAGTCAAGGAGATGAAATCATCCACATATAAAAACAACACTTAACAGGTTTAGTTCGCCACTGATGACACAGAAGTAGAATATATTTAGGTGTAAAGATAAAGTACAGCTGATACCAGCTCATTCAGCCTAACTTTTATGTTTTAGAGGGAATTTACATGATAAAAACCTTGAAATATATATAAAAAAAACTTTTAATTTGTAATAAAATTCAATAATCATTGACAAAATGTTCCTAAAGTAAAGAAATTTGTTATTTTCTTGTCTACTTTCAACAAAGAACAAAGAATCTTCATGCGCTCATGTAAAATCTAATAGATTATATCTTGAAATATATTGATTTAAAGAATAAGCTCACCAGTAAAGTAACATTGGTAGTCATAGATTACTGGCAAGGTTGCAATAAGCCCTGATACTAAATGTTTTGTTATGCACAGTAAGGAAGGAAATATTTTTTTTGTTATTTTGTTGTTATATTTCTCAATAAATACCCCACTGAGTGCATTACATCATTTCTAATCAGTCACACTTTAACCACACATGACTCCGAGATCACAGTAAATATGAGGAACCATCACTACATATGGAAAATGTACTTCATTATGGCTGCCCTGTACTTTTCCTGAAGTGACCATATAGTCTGTTCAACAAACTGAACACGATGACGTGTGATCTCATCACAGGGCGATATGGGTGAAGAGGGGTCGAAAGGTGACATGGGAGAGAAGGTATGTAAATCCTTTTTCTTTCCTTTCTCTTTGTTTATGGCTTGGAACCTGCTCATAGACGCGGTAGATGGTCTGGCTGCTGCCAGGAAACATTGCAAAAAGTTAATGTTAGCCATCTGAGATGAGATCTGTAGAAAGCAGCTGAGGCCAAGTGTCATCAGCTGCACTGTTATCAAGACTGCACACCAGCAGTCATACACACAACTTCATTGATATGTTGGTTGGTTCATGCATTCATTTTGGGGTTTTTTCTTTTAGTTGAGATTTGTGTTCAGCTCTGATAGCCATATGCATTTACACTTACATATTGTTTCTTTCAATAAAATATATTATACTTTTAGCCTTATTTACAACAGACTACATATATTACAAACTTTTTACAGACCAAGTTAACCCCTTAATGCCTGAATTGAGAGTAACTGGGCAGAGAAATCAAATTTTTTTTAATCTAAGAACTTTATCTGACCCTTTAACTAAATATGAAAAGACTAGGCTATTTATTTTTTCCATATATTTGCTATTTATTACCATGGAACAAGTAAAAATGATTACAGTGTAATCTCCTGCTGTGTGGTGGTCACCAGGGTCCAGGAG
>JBAMIG010000005.1:5602850-5626796 GCA_037177335.1 Kiunga ballochi
ACATTATGAGTGAAGTTTCTGCCATAAAGTGATGCAACATGTCTCAGAAACAGTATGTATCAAATATGCGACATCTGGCCATAAGGCATTAATATAGATTTGAATAAACCACTTATCCATCCTCTCATTTTCGGAAAGAAATAATTTTTTTTTCCCCAAGTTTACTAAATATCTGTAATGTGAATGCTGTGTCCAGGGAGCCGACACAAAACTCCATGATGTATTATACACCAGAGATGCTTCTTCTTGCAAAGCATACTGAGTTAGATATAAAAACACAATGTAATTCATTGACCAGCAGCTGAGTGGAAGCAGTGTACTCAAAATGTCACTGCCAATTTATTGCTGTTCAGTGGAGAACAACTTTGATAACCTCACACTTTATAGGTGCTGTGGTTTGTAAAAGACTGCTGAACTCGGCAGCCGAGCAGGACACAATTCAAGGGAAACACATGCAGGATATCATCTGTGGAAAATGAGTGAACAACAGGGAAAGCGGGACGTGGGAGGGGGTGATAAAACTTTGTAGCTCAAGCGATACTTTGATGTAGTCTACCTCTGTGCAATAAAAGGGGAGAAAGTGATGGATTTTTTTTTTTGCTGCAGGGCTGCAAAAGGAAAGTGGAATTGAATATCATGGGAATTCAGACTTTTATAGAAAATCACTTGCTTTTCATTTTTCAAGTGCATACTCATCTGTTTAGTAATAAAAAAGCAAGAGAAGGTGGTGAAAAAAAAAGCTAGAAATGCCTTCGATTTCCAGTTAAGATGGATAAGATTACCTCATCTCAGACTGTCAGCATCAGGTCAGAAGAAGTGAGCATTTTATTCAGCAACATGTGGAAGGAATAATTTCAATCAAGATACGTTCAGATGAATTTAACATATGCCAGGAACACCAGGGAAGGATTTATACTCAGCGCAGGAGGGGGGGAAATGTATGCCAAAGCCGAACACCCCCTGCTCCCCCTGTCGTCAGAGCATTGTGCCTGATCAATTGCTCTTCTACAATGTTAGTGTTGTTTTACTGGTGGAAGAGGAAACCATAGAACATAGGGGCTTAGAGGCTGGGGGCTTCTTTAGTCTTTTTGTCTGATGATGCCAAAGTTAACAATACACAGCATGCACTGCATGGAAATTGTGGTAACACAAAGTGAGAGGTGAAGCAGTGAAAACTTCAGTATGGTGAGCAGACAGACTTGAGGGGGTCCAGAGGGGTTTTTATTGAAACAAAAGGAGATTGTTTGAATGGTATAGTGATCCATGTTGCGTGAAAGATACTAAATCACAGGACATGTCAGTTATATTAATGCTACAGAAATGTAGCATGTGGAAAGGCTTTGAGATATCTTTTTTACATTAAAAAAGATCTATGAGCTGATTATTGATAGTAAACTCATTAAAATACTCCATTACACATCAAGGTTCTGGATCTAAGAATATTATTATGCTTATTTGCAGGTTTGCAAGTATTAAATTGAAAACCCTTACGCGTTCATATTATCATATTGATGTTTCTGTTTTAATGGACAGTTGCTGCATTTTTAATCAGTGGAATTGCTAAATAATTACTGATACATTAACAGAAAGCTTGGTTTAAAGTCTTGAAGTGGAAAAGCTTGCTCTCAATGGTTTGCAATGAACAGAATCAATGCAAAGCATTACAGCAAATACATTTTAATGTATCTTTATCTTTAAATCACTTTTGAAGCACCTCTGTTTATATTTGTATATCAGTGTGTTGATTCTGTACAACACATAAATAGTACGATTGTTTGTTACTGGGAGATAATTTAAATATTCAGCCATAACCTGTAAAGTCACTGGATGTCAAGTCAGTGAAGAAAAAAGAAAATATGATGTTAATTGTTCTTAGTCTTCTTGTTCTCCTTGTTTATATTTTATGTAAGTGTGGCACATTACCTGCTGTGTTCCTTTCATAAGCCATCATCAAGTAGGAGGAGAGCTCTTTCCAACTGGGTGTGCATGTCAATCTCTGTCCTCATTTAAAACAAATCATTACCACAGCTAGAAGCTTTAGTTCTGAGCCATTTACTGCCAAAGTATTTAACAAGGTGTGAAATTAACTGTGATTCATTTTGTTGAGGAAGTTGATCCTCTCAAACAAGTCTTTAAAGTTAGTTTTTTGTAGATATGACCTTAATTTTACCAAGAACTGACCACATATCAGTTGCTTGCTAGACTGGTTTGCCCTGCAAGCCAATCATAATTTGTGCTGTCTTACATATATTGTAACTCGGTGATTGAGGTCCATATTTAGCCGAAGCTGCTGAGTTTGGTCATCGCTGCTAATGGCCGTGATGTTGAATGAAAGCCATGTTTTAAGGGGTGTAGTTGTATAAATGGTTTTAATGCACACATTAATTCCCGCCATCTGATTTGCACATCTCATTCCCAAGCAAACAGCTGGAAAATGGCCTGATTTACCAAGCATATATTATGAGACCCTCAGGCTATTATCTTTAAATGCCAATATGCTGTGACAGTTCTGAGTGCCTGTAATGAAATGGAGCTGTGGTGACAACTCTCCATCTCACTCAACTCTGTGGTCAAATCACAGACTGCAGGCTTACCATGGTAATTGGCCCAGATGGGACATTTTAGCACTCCGTCCTACACCTCCACTTACCTCCCAGCTCCACCACTTTTCCATCTTGTTCAGCTACATTTGGAAGAGATTAAACTTTGGTCAAAACTCTCACATGGATCTCGAGTTTGGTGTCGCTCCTGTTGGATGTGTCATGACTGAAAGTGTCGGTGGGGTTTTAGCTTTAGTAGCAGGGAAGGAAAGCGTTAATTGCTCGTGTAGCATCCTCGTCTGCCTTTCTGCACAAGTAATGTTACATAAAAAAAAGTGTGTGAACTATGCTGCAAATGTATTTTTCCCACAACATTGTGGTCCTGCTGTGATTAATTACAGCAAAAACATTATGCATGCTTACTTACCATGCAACCATGGAGGGATTATGGACTTAAAATATAAGGTTTTCTGTTGCTACTAGATGTGGCAATGAATCAACTCTGCCAAAAAGCAACAGGTGTAAAATAGCTCAGAATTTCTTTCCTTTTATTTAGTTTTTTGTCGGATTTTTAGCTCAACCACAACATGAAATTTACATTTGTTCTTAAGCATTTGCCCAAAAAACCTCGCCATCATCATGTAAAATCACGTTGAAACTTTTTGTCTCATAAAATGTAATGTGAGTAGTCTGTTTTCTCAGCTAACTGTAAAAGTTCATCCGCTTAGATCTTGTACCTTCAATAAAATATAAAATAACTTGTGAAAATGCCCATTTAAGAAAGGAATGTAAAGGCTTGAGATAAAGGCTGAAGCACCCTGAGTGTGCAGCTGAGCTCAGCTGTAAACAGTAACAATTTATTGTCTGCAAAGGGGGAAAAATGCTACAATTAAACATTACATTGTGTGCTGTGCATCATAATGATTCCCATAAAAAGCTGAGGGTGAGAGGCATTCCTTGAGCGACTTCTGAGCGTGCAGATGTATGTGTAGTGAAACCACAGAGTCCACACCAGAGCTAAAAGCCCAGCTCCACCTCCTCACTCCTTTTTCCCACCAACCGCCCATAATTACACTTATTGGCCCCTTGTTTTATGTCTGCTTTTACTGTACACTGCAGTAGTAATGTGATGCATAGAGGACTGCCTGAGTTCTGGATGTCTGGACAGTTTCTCTGGAAAAACGCGATATAACTACCTCTGTCTCCATCTAATTCAATACACTACCTGAAGATATGACGTGAAAAAAAGCGCTGAATGATTCCAGAACATCTATCAATCCTCTTAGCTGCCTTACAGTTGTAGATTTCATCTATTAAAGTGTAAAATTTCACCCTCTCTTGTCATCACCAGTATGCAGCTGCATTCTGACGTTGTAAAAACAATGAAACGATTCCCAGTGCTGTAGTCCCACAAATTCTGACTTGAGCTTTTTGCATCGGTTCATTGAAGGTTCACACTGTTCAAAATAGCAAACATTTTTCCTACTAATTGGATTTCTTCACAGTTTTGTCCACAAAAATGCAGCTCTTGTGAAAGTGTATTCAGCAATGTTTGCTAAATTGCTTTGCTTCATAAATAATCATTTTGTTACTAAATGCAGAGATTGGTTCATGTCTCTTGACTCTTAAAAAACATGTTGCTCTTGGTATTTTATTCTGTTTTTTAATATATATCCTTTTTTTTACCTTAGGGAGATGCAGGCTCCTCTGCAGCAGGCATCAAGGTGAGCAAAGCTCAATTTTATAGTTTTCTTCTTACATTTGTATTCCTTTAATTAAGGTTTTATTTAACTTTATTGAATTTATTTTATTGTACCTGTCATTGCATCTGTCCCTAAACAATTTAAACTGTCTTATTTGCTATAAAAATAACTTTGCTTTGCCTTACCACCATCTGCAATTTAAAGCTTACATGTAATAATCAACATGTTTGCAAAATAAGTTTTCCTTCCGACAACCTCTCTAGTTTTTAGTTAAAAATTAGTTGCGCCATAACCCTGCTAGCCTCCAAAGTCTAGGACTTGCTTCATTATAGCTAATATGACCAGGAATAAAAAAGTTATATAGCATTAAATCCAATTCATACTTTGTTAAAAATGTAGCAACATTACTTGAACCTAAAAGACTAACATCAGGATAAAGGTTCATTTATGCTCAGATATGTATGTGGGCAGAGCCTTCTGTCTATCTTTTGTGGTAATATTGTCTGTATATCTGCAATTTTTTGAGAGATTTCTGACGTGTAGGTTAATGGAGCAAGTCAAACAGGACCACTGGAAATCATCAAGACAGTATAGAGTTTGGCAACTAATGTAATGACACAATGCGCTGTATGTATCCTTGCTGCCATTTTTTGAGGCGATATAGAATTACATGATAAACATATAAGGGTTGATCAGACAAGCTTAACAACAAAATGTTGGAAGCTTGAAAAAAAATTATAGTTAAGGGGAAAATTTTGTGAAACGATCCCAACGATTAGAAATAAAGACCCGCATGAAATGTTACCCTAAGAGTAGACCTGAACCCCTAATGCTTTACCTACTCTTGACATTTTCTGACATTTTTCTGTATTCAGTCTATGATGTGAGTGGTACTAAGGCTGAGTTTCGCAGTTACAAATCTCTTGACGCCTATATGCAGTTAACAAACAGCTGTGTTCAGAACTTGAGTTAAAAGCTATCAAGGTATTAAACCTTATTCTGACATCAAGTCTTTCCAGCGTTGAGATTCTCTGGCAAATTCTACTGTTTAGGACTCTAAACTGGCATAATGTGCTAAACAGTTCTGATGTTGCAAACACAATAATTATGAGAATTTTGTCAGGCTTTAGTTACGTAGCTAAAGAAATGGACATAGATCAAAACTCACTCATCTGGGATACACTAAACTCAGAGGGCTTGGCGGTGTGTCATTCCTAGATAATGTTTAAGCTAGCCTTTCTTTTTGCATGCTAGTTAGCTGTAGCCTACAGCAATGTCAAAGGGAGATGTTAAATACAGAGGTACCTACAGGATATTTTTATATAAAATGGAACAAATAACAACACAACAGTGTATCTACACTAAAAAGTCATACTTACCTGAATAAAAATGTCTGGAGTTTACTTTCAAAGAGGTTGGGTTATTAGCAAAATGCAAGTCTGTATAACAGAGGGTATCCAAGCCATGTATCCGTTCCGCATCGGACACAAGAGTTCCCTTGTTTCCAAATAGGAAAAAGATTAAAAAGATAATGTGTTTGCTATTTATTCCCCAAATAAATCTTATGCCCAGACATTGAATCTCACTACCAAGCAAGATCTACCCATATTTCTGTGGCATCATGGTAGGAGGGGAGGAAGGTTACAGTCCCCTCAACTGATGACAACGCTAATACCCTGGGACTTGCACCCAGGGAATGAGAGGATCCATCACACCACACTTACACAATGGCCTCAAAGCATGGTGACTTTTGACATTAGCGCCTACAAGGTTAATGTCATGACATCATGTTACCATCCTGTATTGTGAAGTATTGCTCGTGTTTAAACCAGTAAAATAAAAGAAAGAAAAAGCTGCAATGTAAAACCACACAGACCACCTCCGTGTACCGTACTGACTTATTTGAGTCGTTTTCTGAGAATGTGTATAAACATGATCTCCTCCACCAGATGTTAATAATCTTTTATTACTGCACATTGTTAACCTGGACCTTAAATGACCAAATCTGAGTATTTGAGCTTTTGGAGTCCCTCCATAATTTGCTGTGCTTTGTACTTTGGGTCTTACAGAATTAATCTAATGCTTCCTCTTTTGTGTATTTCTCACAGGTAAAGGTACGCAACCCAAGATGTGTAAATTCGGACATTCATAAAAGATGTACTTCAATGATAAACATATAAAAATAGCTAGATAGCAGTTGTCATAGTCACTTTTAGCGCAATAGTGTGAAGGGCAGGGCTAACTTTTTTTCCCTGCCTTTGAAAAAAAAAAAACAAACACACACAAACAAACAAAAATTTCAGATATTTCCTAAAACGTCTGAAAAATGAATCAATACAAAAAACTGATGCTACTGATGCCAGAAATTTCTGTTGTAGGGCCAAAAGATTTTTACTCTGCTCTTTCAAAAGGGGGTTGAAGATTTTTTGTTCCAAGAATAAAACATAAACTAAGATTCAGAAATAAATTATATAAAAATAAAAGACTTTGCATGTTTTACAGGGGGAACCTGGAGAACCTGGACGGGGTGGACAAAAGGTAATGAAAACAACTTGCTACAGATTGTTCTTTTAATACAAATGTTCATTATATATTTAGCCAAGTAGAAACAGAAAATCTTAGACAAAGCTGTTATTTCTATGTACATGTTATCACTGTACTTACGTTCGTTGGGAAAACTGAATTTTGAGTCAATGCGGAAAACAGAATAGTTAAAGTTATTTTTTAAAACCCGGTTGAAGGTTTTTAATCATCATTTGGATTTTTTGCATTTGCCAATAGTCCGAGCTTACCAGGCCACTCCATTAAAACATTGTTATTAAGAAATATTTTGCTATTATAAAATATTTCCCTACTAGCTTTTATCTAACACTTTCAAATGCATCTAAGGACTTTAGAACAATAAAAAAAACAGCTGTTAATGAGTGATTAATAAAAACAAATTGAAAAGGGAAGAAGCTGTTCCTGCAAAAAATAGATAGCTTTCACATGACAAGACTGCTGCTGAGATTGCAACAGTGCCTCATCTAATTGAACTTTTTAATCCCACATATTGCACCCCATTAATTTGCCTTCTCCTTGTTCTGTTTGGACAAACTGGTTCCAGACAGGCGAGCTTTTACCAAATTCCTTTTCCTTCTGCTGCGCTGCAAAGACAATGTGTGTGGCCGAACTAATTTTTGACTGCTTAATCTTCTTTTTGATTTTACATCCGTTCTGTTTGTGCTGGCACATTTCCCAGATTGTATTTTTCATCCTGATGGTAATCACAATTCTGAGTTGTTGTTCCCCTATTAGAAATTCACTTTTGGACAATATTCAATACGTTTTGGGGAAGTAGGACTCCACAAGAAAGACTTTCATTCATTTATTTTACAATGCTTTCAAAAGCCACAATGTAAATTTACAGCCTCTCTGATCCCCTGAGTGCTGTTTAAATTGATCATTCGAGTGCAGCACTAATCATTTCTTTTCATAAGCCATAAATACAATAGTCTTAATTGAGCATTAAATTATTCCAAGTCAGATTTTTTTTCATTTGAATACTCTGAGGCCTCACAAGGGACAAAACTTCAGATTTTTCCACAGTTGAATCAAATGACTTTGTGTTACTCAACCTTGCTTTTGATGTGAGTGTTGAGTTTTTAACTTGACAATGACCCCAATCCTGGTAACATCAGAATACGCCAAATCTCAGCTTCAAACACTGCCAAACTCTAATGATCTTAAAGCTATTGCAGCTTTCTCAAACAGTCTTTGGATATTTTAACCCAAAATCTCCTGAGTTTTTTTTATTTTGCTTTTTGTAAAGAGTTGAGTGTTATAACCAGCACTAATAACCTGCATGAGTTGTCATAGGCATGCATGTGCAGTCTCTTTTGCTAATGCTTACCACTTGCAACTGCATATAACATGGACAGTAGGCTGAAGTAGAACTGCAGTTGATTAATAGGTAGAAAAATGACACATAGACTTAATATATGAAGCCAATAGAACCCCAAAGAGCCCTACAAATGAGGCTTGACTCAGCTTAGCTTGGCTTGGCTGTAACATGTCACACTCTTCCTGTGTAGGGAGAGCCAGGACTTCCAGGGCTGCCTGGACTCCCAGGGATAAAGGTAATTGCTTCGCTGTTTTATCCCCAGTCATTCCCCCTCCAGTGTTGTCCCTGTCCATCCGCTTCAGCCCATCAGAGCAACACTCCGCTGACCTATCATCTGGCTTATATGGCACTAAGATCTGATAATGCTTATCCTGCTGTGAGGGATTTGCAAATGCAGTAGACTTGAATATTCCATATGCAGAGGTGCAGCAGCGCAAGCACCTTAAATGCAGCAGAAAGTGAGGACGTCAGTGCTTTTAATCATAACATATGAGATATCAGCCGGATCTTGTCTCAGTAAGGGTTTGGGAGTTGCATCCCTGGTAAACACGTCAATCTTTTTCATGACCTTTCAAATCAAAATAAGTAATTTCAAGTTCAATTTTATTTGAATATTTTACATATTTTCTCCAACTATGGGTTGTTTTTCTATTTTTTTTAGTCCCCCCATCTACAAACTTTGAACACACAAAATCACTTAATAAATCACTGCCATCTTATCTTGAAAGAATAGTAACCACACTTTTTGTTTTAGGACCATTATTTTGAAAAATAACTTGTGAATGCAAGGAAAGCTCACACAGGCATGATGCTGATGCTTGTTACTGTTTAGGTTTTGTTTTGCCTGTATGCCTGTAATGTGCTCGCCTTGTAAAAATTCCTTTCATTTTATATTTTATATACTCCTGTTTCTACTTAAGAGGCCTGTATGCTTGATGGATTCTAACAAAATTTTGCTAACATAGCATTCACGGTCCTCCGCCCAGCTTGCACTTTGTTCTACTCTGCATTCTTTGCTGTTTATACAATCAAAGTTTAAGGTTTGAGAGCCAAATGCCCACTCCCTCCCAATGGGCTTGCTGATGTACTGTAGTAAGGACTCTGGTTGCACACAGTGTAATAATATATTCCAGTTAAGTAGTTTCACAATCAAATGTAACAATCACACTTCATTTTGGAAGCTCACTCCTCATTAGTGAGAGAAGAAATGTTAAAGCTTCTTTAGAAGCAGCATGAGCTCTGGTTTTTACACACTCCTTCATCAGAGCACTTGCACATGTCCTGATGAGTTTCTAATAAGGTCAGTTGTATCGTCTGCTCAGGCTCATGAGAGAGATGTTAATTTATGTGAAACCAGGGGATAAATTAACAAACCACTGATAGTGTGTCTGTTTATGTGATTTATGCATGCATCCTTCAGTATGTTTCTGTGCATGCGAGAGTGTGAGAGCAAGTAAGTACATGCCTGTCACTATGAATATATCTGCCCATGAATCTTGTGTATGTTTTTTAGTGCTCATTAGAAGTGCTACACCAAAAACGCCCAGTGGAAAAGTGAGTAATGGTTACTTATTTTTTATGTTGGGTCTTTTTTTTTTTTTGTCTTTTCAGGGTGAGCCTGGCTTCCTTGGTCCCCAGGGAGAACCAGGGCTTCCAGGACTCCCAGGAACAAAGGTTGGCCCACTAAATCTTCCTCAGTAATCTTGTTTATTGTCCTGCTTAAGTTAAACCTTAATGAGATGCAGCACTTTTGACGGATTTCCTCACATCCCATAACTGTGATCATCATTGGAATCAACCAACTCCTTTTCTTAGCAGACCTATCCATTATTTTCAAAACCTCCATCTCCTCAGAAAGGTCACATGGAAGCAGTCACAATGAACTAATCCTTGGCTGCTTCCTTTGAGTCGTGACATTATCACACTGTGGAGTCAGTAGTGATAATCCAGACAGTTTCCTTCTGCATGATTCTGTTTGCAGTACTTTGATAATCAGGGAACACTTGATTTGCATAATCCTCCTTTGTATGACTGTTGCTTTAAGCGTTCAACATTATTGGAGAAAAAATGGCAGAAATATTGATAAATTTGCTTTAATCTTTGTGAAATTAGTAAATAACTGTTGCATGGGTTAATTTTCAATGGGCGACTATGGACTGACCAAACAAATCTTTACCTTTGTCATCAAGGTCTATAATTCAGTAGACTAACTAGTAACAAATTTACAAAACACTTCAGTCACATGATTTTTGGGCTCAGTCATAAGGACCCTGTGATGGACTGGTGACCTGTCCAGGGTGTACCCCGCCTCTCCCTCATTGACAGCTGGAGTTGGCTACCAAATGAATGAAAAGAATTGTGCATCGCAATAGATGTGTATCTCACATGCATCTCCTTTCCTCTTTTTTTAAATGATGATCCAGCTGCTCCCGATTGGATATTACCATCAACTTAAGCTTTCTGATTGGTCATTGACCAATTGGCAGGAAATGTCTTCTTTATAGTCCAGCTGCTTTTATTCAGACTCTTACAGTCATTCACTATAATTTTAAGATGATGCTGAAAAAAAAGGCTTACCAAATAGTGTCTTGACTTTTCCAAAAACATTTTTGTAAGGGTGCGTAAAGCACGTTTAAAACAGTAATGTTGAATTACAATGTTCTGCTTATAGAAATAACACTAATGTGGGACAAAAAAACCCCCAAAGACAAGCAATAGAAACTTAATCAAAAAGCTGAATTGCTTAAAAATGGTTGTCAGTATTAGATATTAGGAGTTTAACCACATAATGGTGGTTTGAAGT
This sequence comes from Kiunga ballochi, assembly GCA_037177335.1. Lineage (NCBI taxonomy): Eukaryota > Metazoa > Chordata > Actinopteri > Atheriniformes > Pseudomugilidae > Kiunga > Kiunga ballochi. Next base: position 5,613,780 of record JBAMIG010000005.1, read on the forward strand.
CACTTCTTTTTAAAGATTTTTTACAACAACAAAAGCTTGCATACATTTGTCTTTGGATGTGCATCCTCCGGAACATAAAAAGCATAGTTTATTAAAACAACTTTGAGAAACATTCAAGGTTTTCTTAAAAAGAAACTCAACCTCGTCCAAGTTTCTGCCTACCAGCAGGCACACTGTGATGACTTAGCATTATTACCTACAGTTTAAAAATGTATATCTGGTGAGTAAGCAGTGATTCCGGTTCCTCAGCCATGTCAGCAGCACATAACAGCGAGGAAGCTGACGGCCATGCCTAACGTTCAGAAAACACACAGCAGCTCTTCTGCTGACAATAAAAGAAATGGAGCCTTGATCAGCAGTGCTGTGAGGAACTGCAGGAGCGCTTTGGAAACGTATCCATGTAACCGAGCACTTTTCTTTATTTCTTTTGTGTTGAACAGGGAGAGAGAGGTGACCACGGACCACCAGGAAAAGGGGAACGAGGAGAAATTGGACCTGTTGGACCAAAGGTCAGTAACCTAAGCACAAGTGTATTCTTGCACATGTATGGCATGAATTAAATGAAAAAAGCCTGGAGTGACGGATTGTTTGAGCTTCCAGCTAGTTGCTTTGCTGCCATCTAGAGCCTCTTTGCTTAAAGCACATATAACAGTTCACAATAAAGATATTTTTACTTAATAATGTAAAACACATTCTATAATCAAGGTTCATTCAAATGCAATGAAACCCATTGTTTGTCAAACATGCTTTTCTCAACAAAGACAGCAGGTTTATCTATTATGGCCAGTAATAAACTGGTTTTCTCAGGAGTGTAAAGTAAACCACACGTAAATGAGTTTACCATTGTTTATGTCTGCCACTGACCCTGCAGGTAGCTTGAGCTCCAATCTAAACTTAGACGGTGCAGAGATGTGCTTCACAGCCTACAAATAAAGTCCTGGCTTTGTCAGTGACAGAGTTCAAATAAACACTTTCTTCATGCATGGCAGGCTGGCATATTAAAAGCTTGTTATTTTTGTGAAGCTGACTGTTTTAGTCCCTCGGGAGGAGTTGGAGGGGTTGATGACATTTCACTTGTAAAAAAAATCCATTAGAAATACACAGACTTTAGGGGAATTTGTTTTATATTCTTTGATGTTACGTCCATGTCTGTATTCTCTAATTCTCTTTTTTCATAATTACTTGGAAGCCATTATTCTTTTTTTTTATTATTTTGACTTTGTCATGACAGGGCTCACAGGGAGAGTCTGGCATGCCCGGCTTGAAAGGGTCAAAGGTGAGCATGGCACATGCTTTCTTCAAGATTGTGGACAGCAGTGTAATTAGCCGATGCCTGGGAAAAGACCCGGTTAAATACATTTTGCAGTCATCTTGGATTTCCGCAGTCAGATTATTACCTTTGGCTCGAATGTTTTTGACTTAAGCACTTGTGGGAATGTCTGTCATCATGATATAATCTGTAGTTAGAAACCTGCAGACAAACAGTTTGCAGATGTAAACCGCCATCACTTCTATAAATAATATTCAGTAGAGTCGTAATATTAGTACCAATTAGTTATAATAGCAAGAGCAACTTTATGGTGAGGTCACTTTTTGTGATACACACTGAAAGCATTCTAATTAGAGCCCAATAACACTTTCTTATTGCTTTTATTTTAATTTATTAGTAAAACAGAAGCATGTTGCACATTATTCTTATTCGTTTATACATAACGAATGCAGCCATACATTGTGACTCTTCTCAAATTAGGGGGAGACTGGAGATAAAGGAGACCTGGGTCTGGCCGGGCCGAAGGTAAGCAACTCTTATCACAGATAAATGCCTTATTCGATTCAATGTCGCATGCTGATCAGTTCCTAAAACAAAAACACACAATGCACTACAGCCCAGTCAATATGCATGTAACCAAGCAGAGTTTGTCACCAGGGGGCAACACATCAGCAGTTTGCAGAGACGTTGATAAAAGCATGACAACATTGACATTATGTGTGTGAGATAGCATATGCTGAAATCCATTTCTTGGTTGTATACAGGGCCCTCCGGGGCAAAAAGGAGATCAAGGAGCAACTGAAATCATTGACTACAATGGAAACATCCAAGAGGCCTTGCAGGTCAGACAAGTTATTCCCTAAATCAGCATATTTCAGTTTCTATAAATAAAGAGAACAGGGTCTGATAAAACATGCCTTTTTGTTTGATTTAGTTTCTCATTTAAAAGTAATTGATGACTAATGTAACATCTGCAAAGATATACTCTAAAGTCTGCCAAGGCTTTAAACAACCTTGGTAAATTACATCTATTAACATAAAAAAATATTGGAGATCCATTAGGGGTGGATGGGTATAAACTGGGTGTGTTGTGACTGAGCTGGGCTAAATGCATGCAAAAAGAATCTGTGTTTCTTTAAACACACCATGTAGGTTTCCTTTAATTGTCAAATTCCTGTTTGTTGTTTTTTCACTCATTTACAAGTAAACTAAAACATATTCAAGTTTAGCCAATCCATGTTAATCTTGTGATAAATAAAGTAAGCATTGTTTGTTTATAATGATGGATCTGACAGGATGCAAAGGTTTCTTATATGTGACTTCTGCAATCTTATCTCCCGCTTCTTCCCATTTCCACTCCTTTGGCCCACAACAGAAGATAACCACTATTACAGTGACGGTAAATAGGCTCTGTGTACTCTGTGTATTGTGTCCACCTAACAGTGATTCATCTATGTCATAACATGGGTTCAGTCCAGTACAGACACTGGTGTGCACTGCTCTGCTGTATAGATGTAACATTTTGTTTGGCAATGAATGAAACGTGATGAAACACAATCACAAGTGTGTTTGTGAGATCCACCTTACATTATCTTCTGCTTTTGTTTGCTTTGGAAGAGTTTTTTTTCAGAAAGAGAAGCACATGCTCAGTAGACATCATTTTTAAGAGATTTTTTTAGGAATTTGTACAAATTGGGGACATGTTTGAGACATTTTGCTGCTTCTGCACACCTGACTGAAATGAAAGGAACATTGTGTAGAAATGAACAACAAGCTGTTGAATCCAATTACTTTGAATCAGGTGTGTTGGAGCAAGTAAACAACTAATATTTGCAGGACAATTGTCCATGAATTGTCAAAGGCTTTTCATCTCTTAAGATTGTCTGCTGGTTAGAAAATTTGCATAATTCAGAATTATACTGTCTGTCAGATTAGACCAGTCAGGAAAAAGTTAGTTTCAGGCATTATGGTAGTATTCTGATTTCTTTTTTACTTAACTTTAACTCGTTTGAACAGATAAACATTAAATAACATACATTTTTTTTTATTTCTTGCAGAGTTTATATGCAAAGTGCTGCTCTTTAAGTGTTTTAAATTGAATATACAGTTTAATTGTTTTTCAGCTGATCATCTTGTTCACAGTAAGCAACAGGCTACTTAGTGTTTGCATATCATGGCGATAGTCCATTGTGTTTGTCGTGAAATAAAGTCTGCATTATTTTTTTTAACATTTGAATGCAGTTTTAGATTATTTAAAGCTGGTTTGATTGTGAGCTGAGTGACTTTACACAAGTAAACTTGTGCATCAAAACAAATTGTTTTTGCATGAGCTGCATAAAATGTGATGGTCTGTGTCTTTGTCTTTGTCTCTGCTCAGGGTCCTCCAGGTCCACCAGGACCTGTTGGTCCACAGGGAATAAAGGTAAAATAAAAAAAAAAGTATAAATTCTTTTATTTCTTGTAAACCCTGCATGTCATTTAAATGAGATGTTGAATAATTTTCTCATGAGTGTGATCATCAACCAGCAGCTATTAGAACTTATTACATATTGTTTAGCTTATTGCCCAAGATTTGCCAAATAAATGAATATTTTTTTAATAAATATATCTGTCTGTGATGACAGGGAGAACGTGGTATGCCTGGTCTCCCTGGACTTGATGGAGAAAGGGTGAGTTGATTATTCATATTATCTACTCTGAGTTCAGTATGAAGTTTTTTTTTATAAATAAAAGGCTTTTTGCATTTATTCAAAGTCAAAGTCTCTACATTAATTACTGGGAAACAAAACAAGTATTTATAAAAGTCCATAGTTATCAAGTTAAAAAGGATCATGTCTAATAATCTTTGTATATGTCTTTGCCCTCTCAGGGTTATAAAGGTTCTAAAGGTGACATGGGAATGCCGGGGGCATCTGGAGAGAAAGGAACGACTGGTCTACCTGGCTTACCTGTAAGAATCGAACCACCCATACTGATCAAAAGCTTCTGAAATATGTCCGCCTCTGTAATCATAAACACAACATCTTCTGGCACTTTTGTTCCTTAGGGTGTTAATGGAGTAAAAGGGGACAAAGGGGATTCGGGACTTCCTGGTTCTCAGGGTCCATCTGTAAGTAATAATTATAGAAACATCATGAAATTACTTTTTTTCTTGTACAAATTAGATTTGTAGTAACATATGCATAAATCATCAAACACATATATATATCATTTGGAAATGTATTTTCAGATTACTGGGCCTCCAGGGCCACCAGGGCCCCACGGCCCCCCTGGACCTATGGTAAGTGTTTTATCCTTAAGGAGATTTTTGTTTCCTATCACTGAATACTAGAATACTACTCAGTACATACTTCAGATACTATGAAACGTGAGTCCCTCTTGCCTAATCTAAATAGATGCGGTGTTCTGCATCCGCAGCAGGAGCGAACAAGTCCGTCTCTTTTATTTACAGACACGTTTGATTTTTTTTAATTGCCGGAATTCAGAGACGCGGTGTTCCCACAACAAATGCAACACTGTCAAAATAAACATCATTTGGGTCGTGTTCCTGCAAGTCTTAACTGTCAATAACTAACGGTGAAAGACACACTTTAAACTGTCTGTAAATACAAGTGTATCTTCCAGATGTCAATTTCAGTTGTGATTAATTTCACTGGAGCGTTTGGCACAAAGGAGCCAAAGTTATAAATAACAGGCTGCCAATTCTCACCATACTTCCTTGAATATTAAAATTTTTCCAAAAAGAAATGTCATATGGTTAGAGTAATCACAGGTTATTGATCACTAACTGAAAAGGTGATGATTAAATTGTATTTGTGTTTTTTTCTTTGTTTTTTAGGGACCCCATGGCTTCCCTGGACCAAAGGTAACAAAGAACTTGCTAAATTTAACCTATAAGAAGGCAGATTTAGGCATTTACTTGCCTGTGTGCAAAATAATTTAAATAGTACAAAGAAATTATGTAAAACTTTATTTTTGTTTCAAAACAGTTATAGCAATATAGCAGCATGATTAGCAGTGTGTCCCCAGGAAATTTGAGGAAGAGGAAGTTGGCAGCGTATTTCTGGCTTGGCAGACTTTTGCAGCACCTGATGATTCACCCAGACCACAGTGAAGTTTACCAAAGAGTGACATAGTAACCGTTGTTTTCTCAGGGAGAGCCTGGTTTGCATGGTATGAAGGGTATAAGGGGGGAACCAGGACACAAAGGGGACCGTGGACCTTTGGGTCTCCCTGTAAGTACTGCAGAACACCACAGGATGTCTCCAGCCACACACCTTTTGCTTTGTTTGTTTTTTACAGCCCGATCAGATTTCTTGTTGTGCAAAGGTGTGCACACAAGAGCGTGTGTTTTGGTGTGTTGTACGTGTGTGTGTTCTCCAGTTTCTGTCCTCATTTTTCATTTTACCTGGGCTGACTACTTTTCCAAGCTCCCTGTAACACATTGTTATTTAGTTGTTGTGAACCCTGCCATCAACCTGTCCTAATAACAGAGTTCATCTGGTACTAATCCCGCCTTGTTCATGTCACTCATACCTCCATAACCACACAGGGAGCCTCTGGCTTGGACGGCAAGCCCGGAATTGGGGTGAGTGTCATGTGATCAAGAGGCTTCACCACCAAACAACTTCTTTTACCCTCCATACACACTTCTTTTCCTCTTGTTTTTATTTCACGTCACCTCATTTTGTGTACCACATTTCAACAAGAGCAAATACATGTAAAGTCTGAAAAAGTTAAACAGAGCTTAGCTCACAGTAAACACACAAAAAGCAAATATTTCAAGGCTCCTGTTTTGTCCGTGTTGCATTAACTGAGCATTAACACACACTCATACATTAACTGTGTCGGCAGTGTCGTGTCCTTTGTGGCCAATGCACGTCTGCTAGTTCTGTGTGCTGGTTGTATCTCGGATCAAATAGAAACACTATACAATGCAGAGGATATATTTGCTTGGCATTTAAAAATAGAAAAAGATGACCCGTAAGACTGGAAATGTAGATTAACCTTGGCACTGCTATGCTTCGCAGGGCACAGACGGACCTCCAGGTCCAGCTGGTCCAGCCGGGCCGAAGGGTGACATAGTAAGACCGACAAAACAATGAATCATTGTAGGATTTACGCTTTGTTAAAATTTTACTTTATGAAATACTACTTTCTATGCAACAGGGTGAGAGAGGAGCACCAGGCGAACCAGGCCCACGAGGACCTTATGGATTACCCGTAAGTCTCAAAGTCACACTAATATCATGATACTGATAGAAGTTAGAAAGCCTTGGAGCATTTATTTCAGCATGGGGAAGCAAAGCTTGAATAATTCAAAACCAGAAACAAAAAGATAGAAAAATTCCGGCAGCTAGGAGGATACTGCCCCCTCTTTTAGTTTAATTTACAGGTCATGTTCCCAAGTTTCCCCAGGTTCACACACACAGTCACACAAACCACAGATTGAAGGATGCTGAAGAAAATGCATGCAGAAAAAGATATCTTTTTCATAATGTATATCCTTTAAAGCAGGAATTTCCAAATCCAGTCCTCGAGAGCTGGTGTCCTGCAGGTATTCCAGGCTTCCCTGCAGCGACACACCTGATTTAAATGAATGGGTCGTTCACAGACTTGTCACAACATCCTGTAGAGATCACTTTAATATGAATCAGGTGTGTTTCAGTTTGGAAACTTTAATCACCTGCAGGACACCGGCCCTCAAGGACTGGATTTAGAGATCCCTGTTTTCTAGTATAGTTCAAAATCAGTATGTTTTTAACTTTTTGCTATTTTCAACAACAGTGTTTGTATTAGCAACAGTTTTCACATATTAAACCCACCATTAAACACACTTTACTGGTTTCCTGTCTTCCTTTTTGTTTTATTTTTGTAGAAAAGAAATATGCATAGCACTATATATAATGATTATGTTTTACTTAAATTTCGTAGATGCATCTAATATAGTTTGACATTGTTTGTTTTTTATACTAGTAGAATGAGCAGCTGTTATAATGTTGAAATTTTGTGGTTTTCTTTTTGCAGGGAGCTGCTGGAACACCAGGCTTGGACGTGAGTGGGTTTATATTATTTACCTTTCTTTTGTTGAAGAGGTAAGAGGGAGAAACATTAACCTAGATAAAAAAAATAATGGAAGTAGTGCCCTCTTGTAGAAAATGCTCACACTTCAAAATAAATATGAAAGCAGCATTTCTCAATCCGGGTCCTCACAGACCACTGCCCTGCATGTTTTAGCCGCTTCCATCTCCAGCACACCGGATTCAGGTTTATAAAACAGCTTGACAAGTTCTCTGCAAGTCTACAATGAGCCACTTATTTGAGTCACAGGAGGTAAAATAACGTTACCTCCAAAACATATGGAACCAGAATTAAAAAAATGTTGTATTAAAGATAAACAGGTATTTCAGCATAAAATGTATCGACATTAAAAGCTCAAACTACATGACTTTCAACTGCATTAAGTTGACAACGATCCATTTATTCATCATTAATTAACTGATTGCTGCCAGCTGTGCAACTTGATAGACAAAAACCCTACTTACTCATGTTATCCCACTTTATATGGTGGTGTTAATATAAAAACTTACAACACCAGCTGCTACATTTTTAAAATGTTACACATCACTAAAATATAGCAAAAAAATAGAATAAAAAGCAATGCTCTTCACCTGATTAAATCACCTGAAAGCTCTTTAAATAACTCGAATTCATCACAGACATGTACTTTCATATCTGTCGTTTAGATTTGGCACAGTTGACGGACATTTCTGCGCCTCCACACCTGATGCTAATCAACTAATTAGCGATGGACCGATGGATGCTTTGCATTGACTGTGATTCTTACATTGCATATTGCAAACAAGAGGTTTTTAAGTAAAAATAAAAAGTTACTTCATGAGGTTCTTGTCTCTATTTCTCTGCTTTTATGTGTGTTGAATCAAACTACACACTGTCAAACGTAGAGATTCGTGAGATGTACAAGCAGCAGTTTGGTCTAATCAGGTCATTTCTCCACTCCGTTTATTTTAACCTTCACCCTCCCTGTTTTCATGTTCAGTTTCCTTTCTGTTTGATCCCAATGTGTTCTGTTTAGCGTTTTATAGAACGAAAAACCCTTTTTTCTGTCTTTGTTTGGCAAAACCAGAGTGATTAAGTGGAGTTGTACTTTTACAGGGGTTGCCAGGCTTAAGGGGAGAGAAAGGCGACGTTGGGGAAAGAGGAGAAAAGGTAGATGTAGATGTGATATAACAAATTTAACACCCTTAACATTAGAGAACTGATGTCAATGGACAGTGTAGAGGTACCTATTAACTATGTTGTTTCTGTAAAAACATCCCCTAGTTTGAGTGATTCTGTTGCTGCCCACAATAAGATATTGCTGAAAAAGACTAGTTTTAGTTGTCATTATTATCTAACGCCACCTTTATGAATGTCCTTTATTTTTTTTAGATGCTGTGTTTTGTATCTGTTGTTCTTTCCTAACACAGCCCCTGGCAAAAATTATGAAATCATCACTGTTGGAGGAAGGTGGTTTATTTATTTGTATTAAACAACGCCCCCCCCACACAATATAAAGCAAAAGGTTGTGGATTTATAAGCAGAAGAAATGACAATTATTGCTTTGTTAGACTTAATCTGCCTTGTTTGATCTTTCTAAGGTATGGTCTCTGATTAAAAACAACATATCTCACACAGTAAACGTACCAGCTTGGCAAAATGAAACCTGATGGACCATTTCTTTACATTGCTATGTAGATTTTTAAAAGAAATAAGGCCACGACTGTTTTTTGGCCTTTTTATGGACACCTCTTTTTATCACCCTCTTAAATGAAAGTCATTTTTTTCACCAAGTATTTGTAAAACACAAAAATTGACTTTTTTTGTAGATATCTTGTTGAGTTTTTTGGTTTTTGAAAAACCATGAAAAAAGTGACTTTACTTTCCCTTTACTTTGAAAGGGCGACAATGTCTGTCATGGAGATAATTTTAGTTTTTCTTCACTCTAACAAAGGTTCAGCACCACTGAACCTATAAGAATTGATGAGTTTAAAAAAAAAGGACAAAAATATTAATATTTTTTAAGCCCGTAATGTTATGCTTTTAAATAGTATATCTGCGTTTTGTATTTATCACAAAAAATCTAAATAAACATCCTTAAAGTGTGATGGTTTTAGTTTTTGCCTGGGGTTGTCTATAAATTATTTAACTGGTTAAGGGTCATGTCTTTGGATTCTATCTTTTGGATAAAATGTCACCCCGAGTCCTCTCAAACCAGGTTTTTTTCTTTTTTTTCCCACACTTTCAATGTTTTATCATCTCATCTTTTTCCAAGTCAATCTCATTTTGAGGCATCTAAAAGTTATTTTAACATATGAGCCCGAGCAAGTCCATTGACAACAGGCTCTTTAAAAACCATATTTGTTTTATTTTCTGTTTTCCATGCATGCACATTAACCCAACACATTCATCTCTTAGTTCTTGAGCCTGTTGGCAAATTGTTGTCTTGTTGTTTGCATTAGTATATGTAATCTAGTGCTTACTGTGTGCATCTCTGACCTTCACTAACAGGTTTAATTTGTTTCGTAAAACGTGTCTTTAGGAGACTGTACTACTCTTTGTTTGTGAACTCCTCTGCACATGTATGTGTTTTTACTCATCTGTCAGGTATATTTATAGTTCAAATCAGAATTTCCCTTCACTCATGATAGAAATTAATATTACGGCAAACCTAGGCTACCAGGGATTTTCTTTTATCTCTTTTTTTCTGAGGCAAAACTTGTGTGTATCATACGAACAGAAGTATGTATAAAAGCTTAGTAATATCAGATGTTCACACTTTTGATAACCATTAGCAAGTTTTTGAAATTTTCTTTATGATATATAAATATATATTTTATTTTATAAAAATGAGGTAACTTCATGCCATTAGCTTTTTTTTTTTTTTTGTATTTAAAAAATAATTCAAGGTTAGGAACTTTGGAAAGCATTACTTAAAAGTAAATACAAGTTTTGTTTTGCAGTAAGCATTTTAATGTGTGTTTTAGGTGTGTTCATAATACTACCACGAAATCATCACCTCTTCAAATTAAATGATCACATATACTATAGATTGTTCTTTTATTCTCTTAAATACAATTCATAACAGAGTCCTGTATTGTTCTCTCGCTACAAGTACAATATAAATGAGCTTTATATTTATATTAGCTAAATAGCTCTTCCCTCTATTTGTTGATTATTCTAGTAGCAGGAAGGACACAATGCCGATTGCATGAAAGCTAGCTTGCATGAAGAATAACAAAGCAGAAGACATCTTTAAAGAATATGGATCTATATCTGTCGTGTATCTTGGTATTGGCTGCTGCCTTGGCCAGGTCTCTCTTGCAAAAGAGATTCTGAATCTCAATGGGACTTCCTGGTTAAATAAAGGTAAATACAATAAAAATAAAATGACAGCTCAAAAAATAATGTAAAATCATTGAACCAGAGTCAAAAAGCAAGTAATTATATATTGGATGAGTTTGGCAGCTTGGAGAATGAAAGTAATCAAACATCAGCGAACAATAATCTCAAATGAGCCAGATAATGTGATAACAAAGACCTTCCTAATTTAAATTCTCTAAATTTGTGCCAAAAATTGTCAGTATTGTGTTTAAGTTCTTAAAGCAAATGCAGTTGCTTTCATAGGCCATCCTATGCACAATGATATGTTTTAAGGAAGTCAATAGGCCCAATATTGCCATGATGTTGCTTTCATGAAGCATGTGTGGGAACTCCAGGGAATGCTGTTTTCAGCAGAATGTGGAGGAATAAAGCCTAACCCTCTTAAAACATGTTTTAAATGATACAGCTTTGATGTGTATCTGTGGAGGGTTTTACCCTGCAAGTCTTTCTCATCCTTTTGTGCCCTTGACACCACTTTAATGAAGTGTTTTCCCATCTTTCCTATCTATTCCCTTTTTTGTACCTTTCCTGTTCTAAAATATGCATTTAGAAAACCCATTGCTGCCTGACACCCTTCCTATCTAACCTATCTGACAATGCCTCTTTACCCTTTGTGGGATGAAGCCTCCCATCTTTAATCCCTCCTTGTGGTAGTCAGAATTGTTGGAAAAATGACTTTAACTTGATCAAACCATTGTATCCACAGGGGGAGAAGGGAAAGAAGGGCAAAAAAGGGCCTAAGGGCGAGAAAGGAGAACAGGGTGCCCCAGGATTAGATGCACCCTGCCCATTGGTATGTCTCAACTGTGAGCTGGAAGTTGCCTACTAGTCACGTAGAGCAGCTCCCACTAACAAGGATGAGCTCCCTGTGGGTACTCTGACACCCAGTTTTATGCCCTAAGAGGAAGAGAAATCACAAAACAATTTTAAATCCAATAATAAGCTTGAAGCTCTGCAGATCAGACTCATAATTCTGCCATTAATTGCTGAATGCTTGTAGTAGGACTGGTTTGTGGAATCAGCAAGCTCACAGGGCAGCTCCTCCTTCACCCTCCCTCTGCGTCCGTCACAACAGACAGATGCAAGGGGTAAGGGCCGTTCAACTCTCTCCCAGTAACACTCCTAGGTCATCTTTGCAAACAGGGTTTCCGGGGATTTAAGGGTGAAAAGGGGGAACCAGGGCAGCCAGGTCTGGACGGGCTGGATGCCCCGTGCCAATTGGTACAGTATTTCTCTTTTTCCTAAACCTCTTATCCATGCATGCCAATCACCTTTAACTCATTACTAAAACAACACCATGCATGATTTCAGAGCTTGATAAGCATGAGTGAACACACCTTATTTGAATTTGATTATTATCACGTTTTATTTATCCATTATTTGACACGCAATAAAACTCTTAACACACTAACTAACATCTTGACAGCAAGCAGCCTCTTTTGAATAATGCATCATTCTAAGTAAAATATACAAAAGAATTAAATGATAAAGTCCCTCCCTCTAACTGGAGTCTGTCCTTCCCTTGAATTAAAACTGGAATAAATTTACCCCTTTATCCTTCCTCCTGATTTCTTATTGGAGCATTAAATGTGATGCTAACACAGACCCCTTACTGATGAGTTAGCCATGCTGCAGGTGCATGGATCCCTCCTTCAAACTGTTAACTCTCCTGTCCCTTCCTGCTTTTGTACCAATTGGGCCAGACCAGGACAAGAAGAGGGAATAAAAGATTCAGTGGGGTACCACTGCGATCCTGCAGTCTTCAATATGATGTTTAACGGTGCTTTTTACAATGATTCCTGTTGCTGAGGCAGCTCTGTGTGATGCATGGACGGTCAAATACTGTGGGAGAAATTTGGGTTGTCAATGTACAAAGAACATTTTGGGATATGATAGAGATTTTACATGTAGGCACTAATAGAAATGGGTTTTCAAAAACACATGTGGACATAAAAAATTATATTTGATTCATCCTGTTTACATTTATTTGAGGTTTGATTTTACTATAGTGGTCCCTAAATTCCACTATATTTATCCAGCTAAGTGGTGTTTTAAAGCTTAGCTGAGGGGCAACTATAATGAAATCTAACAGTAAAATCATCTGATGTGCATGAATATTATTCTTTGAATTAAATGCATGAATTAAGCTGTTAGAACATGTGATTTGATAGTGGAATAACACCAGGGGAAATTATTATTCTGATCTGATATATATATACAGGACTGTCAGAAAATTAGAATATTGTGAAAAAGTTCTTTATTTCCTGTAATGCAATTAAAAAACATGAAATGTCATACATTCT
>JBAMIG010000005.1:5641644-5652311 GCA_037177335.1 Kiunga ballochi
GGGCAAGACACTGAACCCCAACCAGCCCCCCGATGTGCCTATCGGGGTGTGAATGTGACTGTATAGTGTAAAGCGCTTTGAGTGGTCGATAAGACTGGAAAAGCGCTATATTAGTATGAGTCCATTTACCATTTATAAATATATATATGGCTAAAGAGGTCAATTTTTCTGTTTTCTGGTGGTTTTTGAAGTTACAATCATACAAAGTGCGCTTGTCACATCCTGTCGGCACCGACAGCTCGGTCTTATGAAGGTTAAACTTTCAATTAAAGTAGTCATAAATGCAACATTTCAATGATTTCCTGCAATTTCTTTTCTGTTGCTGATCATAGAACTCATGAATCTTAGAAACTTTATCTTAAAGATAGATACTAAAGTCTACATGGCATACACTTATTATAGCCACTGCTTCTTTTTGTAAAGCCACACATTATTCTAAACAAACTTTGCTTTTCTTATTTAGATGATTAAATCTTCTACTTGGGTTTAAGTGCATTTGATCACAACAAAGTAATACCATGTTAAAATAACATGGGGTGGTCCACTACTGTGCTGCATGAGTGAAGTCTCATTCATCATGTAAAACTAAATGAGCAGAAATTCTACAAATCACTTATAATGGACTCATAATGAGTGTTAATCAACCTACCTTGATAATCACTGATTTTTTTGGTGGTTTCTATAAACCCTCTATTGCTGGTTTACTTTGGCAGGAAAGGTGCAGGTTTATATAATGACACTACTAGACTGTTCCTGCACATGATGTCAGAGCTTTACAATAGTTGAATCAAGCAAAGCAAATCATTGCTCTTATGACCAAAATGTCCTGCATGGTTTATCCAATTACCTAAATGACTTAAGCATATTCAAATTCAATTCAGATTTAATGTTTAGGAGTGAGTACCATGTGATAAATATGTTGTCTCAGGCTAAAGGAGCAGTACATCCTTCTTAGTGCTGATGGACCTCATCGCAACGTACTAAAATTCAAGCCCCCGCTGTGCTTCACTGTGGAGGACGCTGACCTGGTGGTGGAGAAAATCGACCTCATCCTAACAGGTGTGTGTAGAATGGCATCACTACTGTGTCTCTGGCTCATGCAGTATTCAAATAGATCTTGGTGTGTGATGGATTAGTATCAAAAGAGCTTTAAGTTGTGTTTTATTGTGTTTGCCTCCAGAGCTGGAACAAGCTTTGGGCTTGAACATGCATGACACAGTAAACACAGAAGATGAGGGCGGGAAAAGGAAGGTATGTGTTTAATCTCAACATCTTTGCTTACAAAGACCATTTTAGTGCTGCTGACTTAAACTTTTCCATTTTAATTTTATCTTAAGCTTTCGACGGATGAAAATGGACACCAGCATCACAGTAGCTCAGTCCCCAGCAAAGGAGTTCCTCAGCAAGGCAAACAAAACAAACGGCTCAGGAGATAAAGCTACCTTTTCAAAACAAACCCGACTACAGACTTAGTCCCTAACAAAAAAAATATTGCTGATTTGTGAAACCAAATATTTCTTCTGTGTCAGAAAGTAGGGGAAATTGATGTAATTTGAAATATTTTTACACTATTAATAATTTACTAACAAGTATTGAGTTTATTTTCTCAAATTAAAAGGCACTTTTGGAGCAGAATAATAACTGCTCAGATGTAATTTTTTTTTATAATTCCAGACTGCGATTAGAAATCTGCAGTGTTGCATCAATTTAACTTTTTATTTTGTCTGTTTTTTTTTATCAACATTCATTTATATTCCAGTAATTCCTCTTAAATGAACCCAGTTCTGTCTGAAAGCATCATGTCCTCAAAGGACCAAAGTATATCATAAACACGTTAAAATGCAATAAAAAGAAACATTGTTATTAAAAAAAAATGCAATTCTTTGTCCCAACCTCTAAGAGCAACACTTCTACACTTTTAGAGATTTGATACATACCTGCACCGCACTTTTACTTCCACCTTACATGGACCAAACAGGGCTGACTGATGATTTCTTCTCACTTGAAGAAGAAAAATCCAAACTTAAGAAGTAAAGACAAACTAGATCAAGTACACAAACTTCTTTTTGCTGCTTGAACCTAATAGATGTGAGCATACAGGGGCACAGGAAAGCTGACAAATGGGCCTAAGTGCAGTTTCAGGGGAATGCAGGTGTTGGAGACAAATTAATCCCAGACAAAAAGACATAAGATGGTTTGTTAGATACTGAACAGAAGCTGAGAAAGTCATTCTGGTTGTAATCACAATGTTAGCTGTTGCACCATTTATCAGAGCTACAATGGAGTGAACGTTTGTGTCTGTTTGTGTGTCTCTCTATGTTGGCCCTGTGACGGACTGGCGACCAGTCCAGTGTGTACCCCGCTCTTGCTCAGTGTTTACTGGGATGGGCTCCAGCTATTCGTTGGAATAAGCGGTACCAATAATGGATGGATGAAAATCTGGCTACAAATGAATTTCTGTGACGATGCCAACACTGTTACACAACATCAGCCTGAATTCACACTCTGACACTTAAAACAGTGTTTCTCAAGCGATGTCCTTATTGTTTTACTTCTTTCTAACTCCAGCTCACCTGATGCAGATTAGTTCAAATCTTTGTAAGCCTAGTTGTGAGCTGTTTACTTGAATCTGTCTGTGAAGGTTCTCAGTCATCCAGGTCATTTTCAATCGTGGAGGGTTGAATCAAGGCGTCTGGACTTGTAGAGTTGAGGAGAAGACGTTTCGCGGCTTATCCAAGCAGCTTCATCAGTTCTAATGCTGTTCTGGTGAGGAAACCGGTTATAAAGGATCCACCAGGGGGGTGTGCCTATGACGACTATAAGTATGCGAAGGGTTCAAAACGGACCTAATTGCTGGGTGATAGAATGTGAACAATGGCCTTTGAATCAGGTGTGTTAAAGTACGAACACCTGTGAGGCATGTACAACAGGGGTCTCTGAGAACCACGACTGAGAGACACAGCAGTTGTTTACCTCGATGTGCTGTGAACAAACAAGTTTATCAAAAGAAAAGGGAAGCATGATATCAGGTGATGGAACAAAAGTGCAGAAAAATCAGTAATGAAAGGCAAAATTAAATACACAACTAGCCATTAGTGTGGTCATGAATATTACAGAAAAATGACTATTTTTATTATATGCTTTATAATATGGTCTTAAACGGGGTTATTATGTTTTCTTTGATCATTTTTTGTGAATTTAGCAGTAAAAAACACTAATCTTTAATACATCTAATGAATTAGTGTTAATTATACTGCAGGATCAGGTTGTGTTCTCTGTAAATTTGACAAATACCATAAGAAAGCATTCCCTGGTAGACTGATACTGTCACCTGTTGAGGAAATGGGAAGATACTTTACAGCCTAAATCCCAAATGCAACCAGACAAGTTTAGCTGAAAGGCCTTTATGCACCGCTCCACTTCCTGAACTTATACCAGCTCCTTTGTTTCCTGTCTTTCATTACTGGTTGAACCAATTAATCCAGATGTGTCTGAGTATTGCCGTTGTGGAAACTGAGGTCGGGCACACCTGGATTAATCAGTTTGACAAGTAATGATAGACAGGAAACAAAGGAGCTAAATTCAGGAAGCTGTGCATAAAGCCCATTTAGGTTATGCTCATTTGTGTTATGTAAAAAAAACGTGAGTTTATGAGGCTACACGCTCCATCAGAATAGGAGTTTTCACTCCATCCAAAGCAGCGATCAGCAGGGCCTTCGCCAGGTGACCCGCTCAGATTTAACTTGTTCAGTGTTGGCACCATTTTAAACCCACTCATTAAACCTTTCAACCTGGTAATAAATGTGTTCTTAAAAAATAGCATCCAGTAGATACCTGTTTAACTATTTCTTACACATTTTCTGCCTTTACTATCCTGTTCAGCTGCTCTAAGCAGGATCTGCAGAGCAGTGCTACACTTTGCAGGTTACAACCTGGAACAACTGCAAAATTTAATTATTTTCTATTAACTTAGCTCACAAATATCCATGTTAAGACATATTTCCAACAACAGAATCACTTTGTTTCTTCATTTTCATTGGCAGATTCCTCTTCCCCCCTTTGTTTTACCTCAGGCCCTTCTGGCCCAAATGAAACTAGCTCAATTCTCATCCCCACAGTCTTCTTAAATATGAACTTATTTGAATATTAGATACACAAGACAAATTCAAGGTTGTGTGAAAATGACCATTTATTCCTCAACCTTGTACAAAAAAAAAAAAAAGAACATTGACAAGTTCAAAGCTTTTATAATTTCCATACAAAACAAAGATTATTCAATGATTCATACACTGCAAAGCTTGGTCAAATCAATGGCTACATCTAAATCAGTACTCAGTTACTTCCTTTTATTCTCATTTTACATATTTCAAATGTAATCGTAGGCTATTTATTGTCAATCGTAACTAAAACAAAAACAGAATTTATGATAGTACTGTGAAAGCATTATGCGCAGAGGATGGGATGCATTAGCACCCAAATTCATCTAGACATGTGCCGATTACCTTTTTGTCGCACCAATGTAAACACATACTTGAGAAAAGAAAAGAAAGTAACAAAACATTGAATAGATGCAGCCAGTGTTACAGTTAGAGAAGTTTGGTTCTATATCTTAATAACAGTATCTGATCTCTTAAGTCAATTTCCATCCACAATTTCTTAATTCATCTGCATTTAGGACTCAGAGTGTTTCATATCCTGTCGGCATGATTCTGTGTGTTGACTTAATCTGTCAGTATCCTTAGCCCATGAGGTATCCTCTGAAAAGACAAAAAAGGAAAAAAATCAGATAAAAAGATGTGACCATTATAACCATAAGCTTCAAAGTATTAGTCACGGCTGATCATGTGTAAATAAAAGACTGAAACAAACTAAAATCAGGATCAATATGTAAAAAACACAAGAGACTTACGGCAGCTTCATCCGCATGAATACTCTGGCCATGAAGAAGCTAAGTAGAACACTGACAAACCCGATGAAGAGCAACAAGAAGCGATTGAGTTTGGGAATGTTTGGTGCATTGGAGCGATCCAGGATTATGAAGCCTAGGCCGCCCATTGTGAAGAGAAAACTGGAGGCCAGTCCTTCCATAATGTACTGTCCATTTACTCTGGAAAACAAATGTCCCCGTTTAGCCGCAAGTCGTTTCTTTTTTATCTAAATTTTTTCATGTTATTTGTGCAGGGAAAAATCAAATTACTACCTGTATGCCAAAAAGGCAACTGGCCGCTGGTGTCCATGCTCATCGGTCATTGAACCCACACTTGGTGGCTCTACAATAACATCATAGATGATACCTGTGAATAGATTGGGGAAAAAATAACTATATCAGAATAACTTTATTTATAAAAATCCCTTTCGTCAGTAAGGTGCATGGTCTATGTGCTTTCATACCCCAAAATAAAAAAATGAAAGCCAGAAAATGGCTTCGTTTATCAAACATTTTGCTGAAATTAACCACTAACCAAAAGAACAACAAATGGGTCATTTCTCTCTCTCCTTTCTTTTAGGGCAAATAAAGCTAGTTTATATCTAGTAAAGCTGGAAAGTTAGCCTTGGTCCAACTGTAGCACAAGCACTAGAAAGCATACTCAAATATATTACCAAAGTCCGCAAAACATGACAACTAATGACGTCAAAAACAAAAGTATAGCTATAAATTGGCAAGCTTGATAAAAAAAAAAACATTTAATAAAGACGAATTAGCCGCCGTGCACTAAAGTTAGCTTAGCAGCTCAATTTACCTCCAGTGATGAGAAAGTAGGAGACGATAACAACCGCGTACACAGTCATAGCCGACGGCATGTGCAGCCATGACGGTTTCTTCAGTTTTACATTCGGACATTCTAGCAGTGTAAACGGAATACTGTATAAAGTCTCCATAGTGTGCGCAAATATCTGCTACAACAGCGAAGAGGATGCTGCTGCTGGATTTGGTGCGCATGCGCGTCAGCTTTGTTGACGTGTCCCGGAAGTATATTCACTTTTTTTATATATAAAAAAACGGATTAAAAAAATTCTTCAATATAAAAATTTTCAGGGATGAGAATAAAATATACACAAAAAAAGCCCTTTTCTTTTTTTTTGTGTCATTTTACGCTAAAACGTCATCGCATGCATCATGACGTAACCGGACGTAACTCACTCTAGCAGCAACATTACATTGTACAGCTGGACCAAAATGCCCAAAACCATTTTAAACGTTTCCAATGTGAAAAAGACCAAATTTTGCAAAACGTCCAATTTACTAACTTTAGCCAATCCCGTTCATTTAAAAGGGTAAAAATATCGAATTCGCTATGCATTTTTTTTTTTTACTGATTAGTTGGTAGTGAGCTGAAATTACTATTCACAGCAATTACTCTAGTCTAGTTTGTCCACTGCCGGTTATTTTAGAGAAGCCTAAAAAAAGAATAGACCTTAACAATTCATTGGTCTGAATTCCATACACTGGAAGAACACATCTAAACCATGCAGCACAAATCAGAGCTAAAGAACTGCTCTAAGCCTCATTTCAGTATTTATTAATACATTCTACAATGCTCTTTCAACACAATTATACTTTATAAATAATTCAGTTTTTCTTTCCATTCTGCTTTATCCAATCCAGGGTCATAGATAGCTGGAGCCAATCCCAGCAATTAGTGGGGAAAGGCAGGGTGCATCCTGGATATGATTGCAGTCCATCACCGGGTCAACTCAGGGATAATAAACATTTTATGCTCCCTGTTTAACTGGACACTTTAGAGTGACCAATTAACAAGTCAAGAGTGTCTTTGATTGGTGGAAGTTAGCCGAAGTACCTGGAGAAAATATACAAACTCCACATCAAATGGCTACCAGCTGAGCATCAAACCAGCAAATTTCTTGTTGTAAGGGGCAGTGTTCCCCATTACACCACTGAGCAGTCCCCCTTGTGGATTAAAAACACTTAAATAATACAAAACAGGAAACTCATTTGTCATTTTTTTATTTTGACAAATACAAATACACATCTCACTTTAACTTCTGGCTTTGTGCCTGTGCCTTGAGCACCTTGACCACAATCTTCTGCTCCTCAATCAGGAAAGCACGTTTGATTCTGAGAAAAAGAAGATTTAGATTAATTTTCATACATTTGAAACTTTGATTACATTTCCTCTGTCATATCTCCACATTATAAAATGTACACAAAATAAAAACCCTAAAACCTGCTCATTCTGAAACTACAGTGGATTTAAAAAATAAAAATAAACAGAGAAAAGGATGATTAAAATAACCAAAGGAATTCAAGGATGTCCTCATTTTTAAACACTTTGAAGCTAAGTTGTCCGGGACTAGCCGACATTATTAATTAACATTATTAATAAACACAGCGTAATGACCAGAATGGCGAAGAGTAAGAACACAAAAATAATTATAAGAATGTTACATAATGACCTCTTCTTACCTATCACGCACACACTTGGCGCACATGGACCCTCCGTATGCCCTGCTAACGTGCTTCTTGGTTTTGGAGAGCCTCATCAGAACCTGAGGTCTGACAGCACGAATCTGTAAAACACAGGATGAGCATGATCAATGGCACTGTATTGGGAAGAATTCCTCACCCCCTACCAGGAAAACGTTACCCTAACAGTCTTAAATAATTTTAGCAATAATCAAATTCTGGTTCACAGGCTGATGTATAAAACATGGACTTACAACTGTGCTGCTTTCACATCAGTTGGATAACCTCACCACTAAAGAAATGCCCACTATATGAGCAAAACACTAGAAATGCTTTTTTCACTGAACTGCAAGTTGACAGTCTTGTCCTATTTGGTTACATTTCTGACAATAAAATAATAAATATATTAATGAAGAAATCTGATTGTATCAACCTACAATCCCAGTTTTTACAAAGAGGGACCAGTAAAGCTTAAGTGAAACGCCTAAAACTATGGGTCTAATTGAGAGCATACATTCAGGTCATTTCTTCAGCTGCATCATCAAAGCATAAATCAAATTTTGAGAACATCCATTCAGTGCAATTTTGGTTAGAGTAATATATTTAAATACATTTTTGAATTTTTTAACAGGCACCCACATATGTTTTGTTCTCATTTAAGTAGAGCTTCATAGTTATCAATGTTATTGAATAATCCATCTCATATCTAACAAACTTGCCTTGCAAAGTCTTGGCAAATTTTAAAACCCCATTTCTGCAACAAGCAAGGAGGTTTTTTCAACTTCCACAATGTGATATTAGTCCCAGATAGGGATGTTATGCTCGAGCCTATCCTATCTAACACAGTGGATCTTTTCCAGTAAGATCTACTCAGACCTCTGTTTCATCATCCCTATTAACAGACAGCTACCATCCTGAAACAAATAGATGCAACTCTTGTCCAACACACCTGAATCAAACAAATGGCTCATTACGAGGCCTCAGGAGCTGGATGACACACACCACAAGTAATTCAAACATTGGATTCAGGTGTGTTGGGGGAAAAAAAAGAAATCTAAACGTTGTAGAATTGTAGATATTGAAGACCGGGTTTGGATACTCTGGTTTCACGTAGCAGGGTCTCTCACAATATGAAGGTATGTTTCTTCAACTTATCCTGTCATCTACATGAGCACAGATTAACAGAATTAAGTATTGTTAAAACCTCTGAACAATGTCAAATACTCTACTCATGCATTTGCATGTGGGCATATTTGGGGTTTTAATGTGAAATATGTCGCTGCCTTTGACAAAAATGCTCTAACATATGAAATCTGCTTACTCTAAGACGAAGTATGTAACACCGTCTGAATGTGCTCAACACTAATGCATTAGGGTGTGAATGGATCTTTTTCTCAATAAGAGGTGGTTTTGACTATTTTCTATATAGAGGGGAAATTATATTTGAATTTTTACAAAAACATGTACATTACACTGTGTACATGCCCTTTTTCTAAATAGCAAAAGTAAGTTGTGTTGGTGCCATTTTAACTACAGCTAAAAGCCTGTCCTGTAACTAGCCACAAAAAGATCAAACTATCTGTGCTAAATCTGATGACACATAATTTATATTTACTCTCAAATCTTTAAATTGACATTAGGTTCACCTCCAAGAAAAAGCAGTCATGTGAAATGTTAATTTAATGTGACCTTCATGCATTGCTCAAAAAAGCTTAGAAACTAAAGCAAAGCTACAATAAGCAACTATCAAATTAATGATTTCTTTGTATTATTTTTATATTGATCATCAAAAATGCTTTACACTATTCGCAATCATAAAATACAAATTAAGTACATGTCAGATTAAGTTTTTAATACAGTAAGGGCATTTGTTGTCAGTGAAGTCAATTATAAAATCATTTTCATTTATCAGACCTCAGTTTCTTTTGAAATCCAACATTTGCCAGATTAAGCTGAATTACACAATTATTCTGACATTCCTTTGTCTTACTTCAACATTCTCAAATATCTTGAACACTAAACCTCAAAATCATTTCTTAGAAGTATATAATAAAAGGCAGGATTGCATAAAAGTGCTTTCTATAGATGCAACAATTTCAACAATGGACATAAGCAGCAAAATACTAAATCTACTTACTCCACGCAGCCTTCCTGGGCAGATGCCACATGCCGACTTGGGGGCTTTACCAACCTTCTTGGTGTACAGGTAGACAATACGGTTCCCAGGTGTCCGGGACCTGCATGACAACAACTTATGACTACTCGTGTGGTGGAAGCTGCACAACATGCTACGGTGTTGACAAGGATGCTTTAGGTTCTCTAACAGAAACAGTTCACTTACAATCTGGTCTTGTTAGAGGCGGTGTTGTAGGATAACCTACGGCGGTAAGTCAGGCGTTGCACCATTTTGAAGCTGTAAATAGACACATTTCAGTTTAAAGCATTAACTGGTACTAGCATGCTAACTATGCTAGCGTTACAGCTAACAGTATCTAAATTAACCATTCATTCGAATAGGTTTCAACACTCCTTGGAATTAAATGAAAATATTATTTAGAATATTAAGATTGTAGTGGCTACTTGAAATACATCGTTTTCCGTCCATGACGACACCGCTAGCTACTTCGTATCGTCCACACATCATGACACTAAAGAAGCTGGCAAACATTGCCTCATTCAATTCACTATTTCAAAAGATAATCCCATGTTTTCAACAGTAATGTATTTTGAATCACATTGTCTACGTGTACTGGACAAATATGGTCTTTGAAACATAGGATTGCAGTCGATTACAAATCGTTATAATAGAGAGGAACACAGGATCGGCCATACCTGCTTTCGCCGTAACCGGAAGAGGAAGAACTCGAGCGGGTGTCACAGGTTTAACTTCCCCCATGCTGTACACTAAACGGCGGTTCCTTTTCTGTGTTCCCCTGATGGTGAAACCATAATTTATTATGTCTATGGGTGAAACCATAGTCAACATCAAAATAAGCGCAACACGAAGTATACTGAATTTTAAAATGAATTTAAAATCTTCCTACTCAAATGGTATAATCTATATAAAATAAAAGTATTTTGGGAAAAAAAACGTTGCGTTCATATTTTTGTTTGAGTGTAGCCTTCTTACTCCATGTATACACATGAGGCCCGATATTCCAAATGATGGTTCCCACTAAAATAGTAGGCTACAACAGACAGCTTTGAAAAAAAAAATTAAATAGGCGCTATATATATATAC
>JBAMIG010000005.1:5652405-5668594 GCA_037177335.1 Kiunga ballochi
ATAGTTTTGCATGTTGAGCTGTGCCCTTCTATTGAAGTCAAAATTTATAATGGCGGCTGAACCAGAGACTGAAAAAGGAAAAAAAAAAAAAAAAAAAAAAACTTCCGCCACGACAAAGATTGCAGCTTTGAAAACAGTCTTTTTTTCCAAGCTGCCTGAATAAAATATTTTTCTTTTGCTTGAAAATCTGTGAGAAAGAAAAGCTCAAAAGTTAAATTGAGCTGTTCTTGTTTTCATTATAGAGTCAGTTTAGTCCAGGAAGAAAAAGCACATTTGTGGCAATAATTATTAGTTTTTATTTTTGTTTGTCTCCTTAACAAGCTGAAACAATTGCATGCAAAAATGAAATAAAGAGAACTCATTGGTGAAGCATATTGTCACTGGGCAACATGGCTTCTATACTGCTGATGTTACAGGGTAAAGTTAGTAAAAAAAAAGTTAAACTATATGTACCAGAAAGGATAGCATTTAAATGTAATGCAGCTTAGGACTTTTTCTAAAGTGACAAGAAATGAATGTGATGATGTGACCAAGATGCACTTTTCTTTTCACAAAATAAATACAACAAGCTGACCAGTAGATGGTAGTAGATATCCAATAGATGGAATGATAAGAGTCTGTCTTGCAACTAGATGCATGTTAAATTACATTACATTTATTTGCATATCCATGGAAAATCACATGCTATATTTTGTTGTTAGGGAATGGCGGAAATGGTTTGCAAATTGGGATTCCTTGTGTTGTTCTGAGTTTTGGTTTTAAATAGCAAATTTATTATAGAAAACAATCTAGAACTGATATGAGAAGTTAGTTGTTGATGTCAACATAAAAAGAAAAAATGGAAACAAATATTATTCCACTTTTACATTTAGCCCTTTAGGAGGAAAACAAATTTCTATACGTCAGAAAAGATTCTTCTTGTGCAACATTACAAGTTAATCTGCAGGGCTATACTTCTACAAAAAATCTAATTCAAATCTTATTATAAAATAACTTTGTTGTGATGTAATAATAAACTGACTTAAATGGGGAAAAAAAACTTTAGTGACCTTTATTAGATATCACTCCTTAAAAATCAATATCTGATTACCAACGTATCAAACATCCGTCCACAACAGACATAGATGTAAGAAACTACATTTGGCTACTTAAATTGTGGCTCCTATGGTCAAATCTGTTTTTTTTTTTACCACATCAGTACTCGAACAAGAGATTGAGGCTTTCAAAGATATACCTAACCAGTTTAGCTGCTATGAAGGCATTATGGGATGGATCATCTGAGCAGTGGACATAAGCCATTAAAAATGACGTGAACAGAGTTTAATATGTGGCACAGACAGAATACTTGCTTCTATTAAATTTACATAATAATTTTGGAAACTGTTTGGCGCTTCTTATATTAAACATCACAAAAAATGCAAATATACACTGTATTGAATATTTTATCATTGGTGAAAGATTTGGACTCATTCAGCACAGAATGAATGGGGCGGCTGTGGCGCATGAGCAAGACACTGAACCCTGACATTTATTTTATTTGCTTAAAACAGATGGTACCGCCTTGTTCCCACAGTCAGAGAGACTGTTTAACTTGACTTGGCTTTAGACAGAAACAAGATTATTATATTTAATAACTAAACCTATACTTGTGTTTTTAACTCTTTTAAATTCAACACTTTCAAATGAACGTTTTTTTAGTCAGGATATCAGGGATTTTGTCCGAAACGGCAATCGGTTGTCATGAGTATAAACTGTTAGAAGAACAAACTCAGGAAAAAAAGGATTTTTTTTCATTGAGACACAAATAAGCAGCAATATAAAGTCTTATGTGTGAAACTTTGTTTAAATGAACTACTCAAAGTTTAATCTTTTTCTTAGCCTTCAAAATGGTTGCAAATTTCTTTAAAGCTGTTGACCTGTCAAGGTTAACACAAGCACTACATGGTTTATTGGTGGACTGATTTGATTAAGCTATGAGAATCAAGGCCTTTTAAAAAAAATAACCAAGAAGATTTGCTCCAGTTCTGAGGAACTCTGAGAAACAACCACACGTATAATTAGAAACATCTGCTGGCAGTGTTAATTTTCCCAAAGTAATTATCCCAAAAAGCAATATCTTATTGTTGATTCAATCAAAGTAAGTATCAATAGATGGATGATGATCCATTATATATCCTGAATCTATATTTTAAGGCTGCCCCAATCCCCTATATCTAACCTTCATCCACTACTAACTGGTCAGAGATGTATCGCATCACCTTAAGTGCACTTGATTACGCAAGCCTCTCCAAACCGTCCTCTCTTCACATCTCCTTGTGCCTTCTGTGTAATCTGCTGAGATTTAAACCTGCTGCTCCTGTTTTAATAAATCCACCGTGATTAAAATAGGATTACCGCTCTGCTTTCGCCTTCCCAACGTTATAGTCGCATGAAACTTTTTTTCCTTTTAATTTTTTTTAGTTTGGGTTTCTGCACATGCTCAGTCTTTCACCCTCCCTTTTCGTTCCCAACCAACTGAGATGATTTGTAACTTCTTACCCCCTCCTCCCACGACAACTCATCTCTGCAACTCAGCAGGTCAGCACATCTGTGAGGCGGTCGACATAAGTATTAAACATATTATGCAGCACACATCCTTTCTCAATGACTTTTTAACAACAAAGAAAATAAACGCCAGTGTTTTTGTTTATTAGCTGTATTTGAGTGTTTTACAGCTGTGATCAGATGCTCATGAGTTTTAAACCATGAGATTTTAAACATGAAGTGAGGCCATCAAGGGTCAAGCGCACTCTGCACATGCTCTCCCTGTTTTTTGTAATCTGAAATGGGGAAAGAAGAGCACAAATCAATGTGACTCCTGCCCTGTTTGTATTATTTGTCCTTCTATAGTGATGTCCGATGTCAGTTAATACAGTAAGGTCAACAAAGATTGATTGGTTTTTATGCTTCGGCTAACTTTATGACCTCAGCAGGGAGATTAATCAAATATGAGGTATTTTTGTTGTATTTTAGCTTAAAAACATGCATCAAAAGGTTGAAAAACCTCTGTACACTGAGTGCATCTGAGTGTGTCTTCTGTAATGAGGATGGTTGGTCAAGTTTAGGAGGTCATTTCTCCTCCTGTGTATGATTGCAGAGGGGATTTATAAAGGAAATGCTCCACTGAAGAGATGTTTGCTGTCATGTGGTCTCCCAGTCTCTGTCAGAAGTCTATTATTTCCAACTGGAAATGCAAACAGATTCGGATGAACAGTTTTCCAGCCATGTTTTTAGAGGAGAACTATTTGACCCAGTATTTTGAGCCACATAGCGTCTGAAGATCTGAATGGTATTCTTTTAATATTACAAGACAGTAGATGATGTAGTTTGTTTAAAAACCAAATATATTTTGCACAATATCTGTCTCCATAGAGACATGAAACAATTGGCAAGTAACAAAATCTGAGTAACAGCAAAACACTTATCAACATGTTATTAATGCGTATAATGTTTAATATGTAAACGCTGTTTAAAAAACAATCGCATGTTGTTTTGCATCCTAACTTTAAATACATTATTTTGACAGTGTAGAGGCAAAGTTTATGTTGCTCCGGTGATGCAGTCGCAGTTCAGTCCTAACTTTGTAGTTACATATTCACAGTATCAGATACAGAAGGTTTATCTACAAGCAAAGTCTCAGATACGATGAACGGAAGTGTTTTGGGTTATGTGCTTTGTGCTGAACTCCAAAAGCACTAAATATATAATTATCCCAACATTTACCATCTTCATGCATCTGCATCCCTGTAAGATTTCTCATACCTTAATGTCATTATTGTATTTTTTTAAAAAACAAAACAAAAAACGACGCTAAATTTAAAAAATACAATAACGATAAAAAGTCACATCTGCTTATTTGGCTGTTATGATGATGAGAAAATACATGGCTGAACAAATGCAGCACATTTTATGCATAATAAACTACCAGTCAAAACTGATGGTTTACAGTGAGTTTAATATGATTCAGACATCAAAAACATCACCATTGCTTTAATTACCACCAAGAAAATATCTTAAGCAAAATAAAAATGTAATAAAGGTTAATATTTTTAAAAAGCGCTGGGAATCACTCTCCATTTTTTTAAAAAATGTGATGTTGTGTGACTCGCTGTTTTATGAATTGGCCCTTATTTTAAGCAGGAATGGAAAGAAAAAGAAAACTTTGTTTCTACAGAAAACATGGAGAAAATACTACTTTTCCCTTTGCTTTTGCAAGTTTGCAAGTAGACAGAATCAGCAGTCCAATTTACTCAAGGTCAACATTTTATTTTCCATCAACTTTTGTACAATCCAGAAATATCCACCTATAAACCTGCCACAACTATAACCACTTTCCACTCTCTCATTAGCTCCCAAAAACTGACTATACAGTATACACATCATTAGAGACAGTCCTGTCCCATGCCCATGCCTTACCCATGCCATTACCCCCAATAACCATTCTTTACATAAACATTAATAAACAAATCTTATTTCTAAATAAACTACACAGAAAGGATGCCAGTTCTGACACCTTACTTCAAAATAAGTCACGCATACAAAAAGAAGAACTTCTTCACTTAGTTTTTCACGATGACAAAGTAAGGTTGAAGGCGCAAAATCTGAAATGGAGGTAAAAGCAAGGGCAACAGTTCCAGTTTCACTTCACTCTCACAGTCAGCAGACCTCACAGTCCCACTCTGTCTCAGGCTCTTGTATATTGATCAGACCTGGATAATCATTTGGTAAATCTCTGATGCTTCTAAAACTAATACTCCAGTCTGCCCGATGCATCTGTATTACTGGTACAATGGTCTCTCCCACTTTTTCTTTGAACTACCTTTCAGTAACAATCTCAGGGCAGTCCATTAGTCTTGTGGAATAAATTTACTCAGCTTCTTGAGATTTTAATTTATTCAGTATTTACCACTTCTGAGTCTGTGTCCATTTTGTTTGGCTCACTGCATTTTCCTAAGAAGCAGGTAGTAGGTCCAAGTGTATTTACCTGTCAAGCTATGGGACGCTAACCTGAGCAAGACTCATAGATAGCCTCAGTACTTGGATTTCTGTGTTCTTTATGGGACCAAAAAAGCTTTAAGTTATTTATTTAAAGGGAGTTGTATGATCTGATTTAATTAATACCTTGTTTCAGTCAATTGCACTTGTCTCCTCACTGGACAGAAATCTGCTTGGTTATCATCCCTGTATTTGCCCCCCACCCATTCTTTTGCCCCTGCCCCATTGCTGACAAATCCATACAACTATGTAGGACACAAAGGCTTGGATTTAGCTGCTGGGCCAAAGTAAGGTTGGGCCAAAGGGGTGCAGGGCCAGCATGGAAATTTCTGTTGTTATTGCCACGGCACCGATTTCAGACAAATCAAAACAACTGCTACAATCACCCCTCCAGACCCCCCTTCCTCGCCTATCACAAGCCACACGACTAGTGACCAGTCATCACTTTTATGCTGAAAATGCAGCCAGATCCGGAGCAGCCTGTGGAGTACAGATGGAGCCGAGGAGAGGCCTGCATGTGTGGAACCATTGTTGAAAAAGAGCTGACAGTTTGGATGTGATCTCATCTGACTGGCAATGAAATCAAATAAATAGCAAATGGACTTATATAGCACTTTTCCAGTCATGCTGACCACTCAAAGTGTTTTACACGAGTCATGTATTCACACCCCAATTGGCACAACGGGGAGTAATGCAGGGTTCAGTTCAGCCCTTTGGCACTTAGGCGTGTAATCAGGGGAAGCCTGGAATCAATCCATCAACCTAATGCTTAGAAGACCAGTCTTCTACTTAACCAGCTCTGTATGTGCTTTGTAAAGATGGTGCATACTGATTGGACATGCTCATACTGCACTCGTGATAGTCACCATGTGTCATCTGGGATTTATGTTAACCTGAGAAATTACAGTGAATCGAGAATGTGGTGATTGTGAGTCATACATTTTATCATTTGTCCATATGTAAAGATGAAAAATAGAAATTGGTGGATAGGATCTGATGTATTTTTTAGGTTACCAGTGTCTGTTATTATGCAATCAAAACCAATATATATAAGGGAGGGAGATTGGAATTAGCTAATCTGTTTATTTAATTAGGGTACTGTTTTATTATGTCCACTTTAGTTATTGGAATAAATCAGAATCCCTTTTTACTGATTTTGTATCATGGGGTTGTGTAGTTGTTGTGTAGACCTTTCTTTTAGGAAGTTACTAGGTTCACATTACAGATTTTGAAAAATCATAATTGTTTCAAAGCTACTGGAATCAAACTCTTTAAGATTTATTTATTTAAGATTTAATTCATCATTATTAGCTAATATTCTCAAATTTTGGATCTTAACATTAAATCAAAGGCTTTAAAAAGTCCTTATCAACCTATACGATATGTTGATACCTGCAACATTAATGTAATCATTAGTTGCAATCATTTTCACTCCATGAGCTATACCAAAAATGCTACATAAATTAAAATGCTATGATAAAAGCAAAACTGAAGCTAACTCTTCAAAATTGTTTAATTTCCATTTGTAACAGATGCAGCAAAAAGCCTATCTCTTAGTACAGCTTTATTCCCATCTGATCAATGATGTGACTGAATTCAGTGTTCGCAAATCAAATCTACATTTTAATCCGTTCTTGGAAAATGGTGGAAGTTGTTGGGAAGCCCAGAAGCGATGCTACAACATGAAAACTAATATCATGTGTTGTGTTTGTGTGTGTATATAAAGGGGAATAATCAAAATCAATCATTTAGTAAACAAATGATCAGTCTTCTGGGCTTTGGAGTTTGACAGCACTTATATAAGCATTACACAATAGAGGTTAAAGGGGGAAGCTTGACATTTTGAACATTTTCCCTTCAGAGATTTGCTGCAGGATAAAATGAATGAAAACAGTAGTAATTGCTGATATTTGAAAATACACAAATGTATTCTGATGGCAGAGAAATACACAGAATAGATTATAACTCATGACATTTTGGTTGAGGACGTGTGATTAGTTAGTTTAGTCAGAATCTCTGTGTCAGTATGAACCATAATGGAGAAACACCACCAAAAATCCGGCTATACTGATAATGGGACGAAATGCAAGTTCATACTTTTGGGCCTCTGTGTTTCAGGTTAGGTAACAAGCAGCAGCTGCAGTGAACAGAGGGAAGGTCAATCAATGAGGAGACAGAGTTATGATTTATCACATAGCATCAGGTCTCTGGTGTCACCCAGATTTTATCACAGAGAAAAGACTGTAGATATCCATCCGGTCAATGCTGAGAGGTTTTACGTGATTTGAAGAGAAAACCATGGTAACCTGAAGGAATATAGGGGATCATGGTTATGTCAAATTAAGGATTGAGGCATTAATGGGGAAACAAATGGGGACATAATGTGACCTTTTATTGTCTATTCTGCCATTTTTGCTTCATTATACCATAAATATTGAAATATTTATGAAAACACACGTGTAACATCTGCATTGGTCCAGAAATACACCATTTCTTATTCAAAGCTCAAACATTGCGTTAAATAGATTTTCTTCTGCATACACGATGTGCTCATACCTCAAAACGGTGAAATAAAATAGCTTTTTTGGAGGTGGCAATTACTCGATAGGGCTACTTTGTATCACAAGAACTAAGATAATGAGAAAAAAAAATCTTCTGGTCTTTAACAAACACAACCTCCTTTTATCAAATGGTATTTACAAAATTAAATGTAGCCTATACATGACTGCTGTATTTATTTTTTTTCTCCTACAAGTGTTCCAGAACTCAAACAATGTCTGCAAATTTGAATAAAACACATATACTTAGTTGGGAAGTCCAAGAATGCAGGAAAGTGAAAAGAAGCACTGCTTGTTTTTCAGCAATGGTTCTTGAATTTATTTGTGGACAAAAACATGCCATAATTAATATCTTAGACATATCACATAACAGAGGAGCTGCCCCCCAACCCTTATGCTAAACTAGGATGCAGATGTTTATCATCACACAGATGTGAGACCTACGCTTTGTAGGTATGGAGAAGAAGTCAGTGATGCTGAAGCTTTTAAATAAAATAATCTAGAGATTGGAGAAATGGACCCAGCCTACAACTTGCATGTAACCTTGAAATGACCCAAGACAGGCAGTGTGGTACAGAGCTGATGTCCACCTGTTCCGTCATCAGAGGAATGAAAAAATAGAAGAATCCGTGGAAATGCAGCCTTTACTGTGTAACCACGGCAACTCCTCCCTTAAACTGAAACATTACCAGAGCTCCCTTCGGTTGAAACCACGAGGGGAGGGATGCGCCTTGTTCTGTTTACCTGGCTTTATTAATAAACAACTCAGTTCACGTGGTCAGCCCAACCGAGCACAATATTCTGCTCCATTATCAAAGTCTTTCACACTCTCTCTATATATTTATACATTTTTTTTCCCTTTAGTCACTACATCTCTCCGTCTATCATCCGAGACCAGAGGGATGCTGCTGCTGCTGCTGATGCTGAGGGAGAGGTGAACGCGTTTGGAAGAGCAGCGTCACCCACCCTCCCACCCCACCCCTCCTTCCAAAGCTCCTCCTCTGGCGTCAGCGAACGGTCACATTTTGCTCAATGAGAGCAAGAGAGGCCACCAGAGAGGATTTCCTAATCTCAACGTGCTGCCGTGCCGCGCGGCTGTTTTCTCGCCTCTGTCAAAGGTAAGGCATGTAATGCTCCGCAGCCTCCCCGCGCGTCACGCGCCGCGCGAGGGCAAACTGTGTGCTGGGCTGGTTCTGATCGGGGATGGTGGTTAGCTCTTTTAGTTGTGCGATGGTGATATAGCTGAAAGGGCGAATGCGTTATTGAAGGGCAGACAGATAGGGGGGAAGAGTTGTCAGTAAAAACTGGCGTCTGAAATGAGGCGTTTAGGGTTTGAGGCGGCATCACTGAAAAGTCAAACAGGACAGGCCGTGCGCGTTTTTTTTTCATCTGCTTTTACCTGAGCAGCGGAATCACGCAAATCCCCCTTAACTGACTGCAACCAAGTAATGTCCGTAAACCGCTGGCCTTTTTTATTTAGCCTACTGTCATTTTTCAAGGTAAAACGGCGCATTCATATTTGGAAAAAACATGTTGTTCCATCGGATCATTGTCATCTTGCTGCGTGCCAAGTTTTCTGTCTTCTGTCTTTATGTTATCACTTGATTAACTTGCAAAATCAGACTCCTGCTAATTGGTAAGAGTTTTTTTTTAATCTGCTCAAGACAGAATAACCAGAATAGTCCATCATAATAGAAGTCAAGGTTAAGCCTTAACACTAATAGATTTTTCTATCACTGCTCTAATGCAGAACAATATTTTAACACTAATAACAAGAGTGCGAAAACAACAGATTTCTCCAAACCATGTGTTAAAAGACCACTGTTGGTTAATCTGGTTAATCAGGCAGATCTTGCTTCATGGTGCAGTAGTAAATTGTTCAATCTTTTTCAATGTTGTCTTGCAGAAGCTAATATGAAGACATCGTTTGGCAAGCCAGATCCTGGAAAGCACCTGAAATCTTCTCATCTCATTTGAAGCTGAGGACAACACCATGCACTGTCTCCGGTAAAAGCTGCTCCCCACTCTCTACTCTTCCTGATTATCCTTTGAGAGTGAGGACACCAAGAGCTGCACAGACATGGGTTCAGATCAACCCTGCATGGACTCTCCAGAGCAAAGACCTGTACTGGGTCCTGGCCGCAAGCACATGGGCCGCCAGTGTTTGCGGAAAAAGCTAAGGCCTGTGCGAATCTTAGGGTTGGTCTTCTGCCTGGTGGCCTTAAGTGCTGTCTCCATCAGTGCCTTTACCTGGAGATCCGTCGGTCTCAGTGAACCAGCGCTCCCCCAGGAGAGTCTCCACCAGTCAGCTCCACACAGGACCCTACTTTTCACCCAAAACCAGAGGGACACAAATATGTCAGCTGACATGCCCATTGCCATGAGATCTACAGCAGATGGCAACGAGAGCCAGGGGGATTACCCACCAGATATTTTTAGCCTTGAGGAGAGGCGTCAAGGAGCAGTGGTCCTCCACATGTTTGGCATGATATACATGTTCATTGCCTTAGCCATCGTATGTGATGAGTTCTTTGTCCCTGCTCTGACAGTAATCACAGAGAAGTTCAGCATTTCCGACGACGTGGCGGGTGCCACCTTCATGGCGGCAGGCGGCTCAGCCCCAGAGCTCTTCACCTCCATCATCGGCGTCTTCATCTCACACAGCAATGTAGGCATCGGGACCATCGTGGGCTCGGCCGTCTTCAACATCCTCTTTGTCATCGGGATGTGTGCCATTTTCTCCAAGGAGATCCTCAACCTAACATGGTGGCCACTCTTCCGTGACGTGTCCTTCTATATCCTGGATCTGATCATGCTCATCATCTTCTTTCTGGATAACTTAATCTCAATGTGGGAAAGTATCACGCTCCTCTCTGCTTATGCCGCCTATGTGATCTTCATGAAGTGCAACAGCAAAGTCGAGGGCTTCGTTAAAGATTGCATGCACAAGAACCAAGTTGTGGAAGTCGAGGTGCAGCCCAAGGTGAGTCGATTGGATCTTTTTGTTTGACGACATGACAGGTGGTGTACACAAGTTTGAAGATGTAGCATTTTGGTGCCTCCATCCCATTCGAGCATTTAATCCAGCGGGTTTTAGATTAATCAAAGATGAAAACAGGAGAGTCATCCACTTTAATGACATTCATCTTTTTATGTTTTAGTTCTTTCTACTCACCATGACTGTATGCAAATAAAAGCAGTGACACTCGGACTTCCGGCTCTCTTGGATCGTTCAGTTTGTAACAGCAGCTGCCAAACATATGCTGCACTGACTTGCATCTCACACCCTCATTAGTTTTAAAATAACAGAAACTCAGTGGGCGTTTAAGTATTGAGTGCTGTCAAGCAGCTAAACTGACCATTTTCATTAATATGATATACTACTCTGCTGTGCAGAGCTGGTATTCCACTGTGGGATTAATAAAACAGACTCAAATGTGTAATTCTGGGTTAAGCTGCACCAAATCTCCCTGGAAAATCTCAAGGGGTATTTTTTTTCTTCCCCGAGTTAAAGATTTTCCACAAACACTTTATCATACAGCTGATGAGGTCAGACATGTACTACAAACTGCCTCAAGTGTGTCCCGTTCTCGTCTCCGTGCCTGCTAAGTGGACGGTGCTCATATGCAGTCGCTCAGTGTGATATTGTTCTACTCTTTCAAAAGAGTAAAGAGAAAATTCTCTGTTAGCAGAAATGGTAGGAATCACTCTGCTACTTCACCAGACGCTGCCCCCCTCAATGACACTTGAGGGCAAAAGACACTGCAGTGCAATTTGATACTGGTGTAGAGATTATCCGGACGGATTTAGATTTCTTTGTGACATGAGGTGGAAATGAATTTTTTTCAGAAAGTTGTATTTTAAAGCTGTCATTAAATCAGGATTTAATTTTTAAGCACATCAAGCATATTTAAACAGCAGGTTACACAATGTTTGGAAAACCTCTCAAAGAAGCCAATAGCGCCATATGCTATATGCGCTGCATGTCACAGTCCTCCTGAATGTGAATCTAAACACATTTTTTTTCCATCTATACCTTTATGTTATGGAGCAATATTATGTGGAATATGTGGAAATACAGGCTGAGTGCCAGAGACGACTCAGGTGACCTTGAACTGCAAAGGATTATGGGTATTTTGGCCAAGGGAAGTGTGCCTGCATGCCTGTCTCGGCTGAAAAACAACTTTCAATAGAGAGGGGGGAAAAAATAGTGCAAGACAGATTAGTCGATTAAACCCCGCTATTATGTCTCGTCTTCTAGTCGCTTACAGCAGATTTAGCCTCTCTTTTGCACTGTGGATAACAAAAGCGTGGCTTCACCTTTCAGTGTCCTCTGCTTAAGAAAATGTCAGATATGAATTAGAGATTAACAAGAGTTTAACGCTTTTTTTCCTCTCTCAATAGATATGGATTGTCAGTTAACCTCCTTTAGTTAGTTGTCTGGGTCTCCGGGGTTAATGGAGATATAAAGGTACAAATATTATTAGAATATAATCATCTAAACATCCGTTTTAATCAAGCTCTGACACTTTGGGGACATGTGTATTTCTAGACACGAGTGTTACTTGAGAATTAATTGATATATGCATGTGTGCGCAAGTTCATGCAATAATGGTGAAGAAAAAGACAGGGAGGGAAGTAAAAAGTTGAGTGAATCTGCTCATAAAATGTCTGAGAAAAATATAATTAAAGGTATATATTCTTTACATCTTTATGTATTACTTTTCAAATCATCCAATTTGAACTGAGAGCAGCTTCAGAATAAGTCAATCGTGTCATTGCTGTAAAAGCTTTTCTCATGTGTGCAATATCAGGACAATAGACTGCCATTTTCGATGATGTCGTTGAACTAAACCTTGATTTAAATGGGCTTTCCTGAAAGTTTCTTTTTCATGCGTTATAATATTGGGTTGTTTCCACTCTTATAATATTGGTACCACATGGAGAAACACAGTCTGTGAGCAGCAGGACAGTAAGGCTGTTGTGACACTGCAGGTTGTGTTAATGGTAATTGCTAAATGTGTGTGTGCTGTAAGAACAGAACAAGGAAAAAAAAGATGTAAATATGGACAGCAGTGAGGTGTTTTGCAATTACAAATCATTAGTGTTG
The DNA here is from genome assembly GCA_037177335.1 of Kiunga ballochi. NCBI lineage: Eukaryota > Metazoa > Chordata > Actinopteri > Atheriniformes > Pseudomugilidae > Kiunga > Kiunga ballochi. The sequence continues at coordinate 5,665,108 of JBAMIG010000005.1, forward strand.
CACCCTCTCTGACTGTAAGCTTTAATCTAATTACGTAACTGCTTGTGCTGCTTTTTATATTTACTTACACAGTTTTAACGTGGTTTTATTATGTTTACACTCCTCCTTGTAATGGGGAGATAGATAGCTTCGTTCGTCTCATTTCTTTGCTCTTCAATCACTAGATACATGAGAGCTGGGATTACTTTTTCCTGCTTATTTTCTTTACCTCAGCACCGGTGTGTAAAATTATCAATAGATCACTAATAGAACTGTCAGATCACAATTCCCTGAAGCAGCTGGTAGGTCTGTTTAAAGTGTTGTTTAATCATAAATTCAGGAGCATCATTGAAAACAATCTACAATAATCTCACAATTCAGCTATAGAAGTGTATCTATACAGTTTGTAACGCAGCATTTAAACCAATTTCCTCTTTAAGTAATGGCAAGGATTGATGTTTGAAGCAGGTTTAAGACATCACAGTGACCACACATCTTTCCATTAAGCTAATCATAGTTGCAGAAATGCAGTTTGGTGCATCCTAATCTAAAGTTGCCAGTCAATGACTAAATCAGCTGGAGGTGGAAAATAACTCTGCTCACACTGCTGACATATGCCATCACACCATGCTGAGTTAAATAAAGTGCAATGTTTCCTGGTTCATGTGTAAAAATAGACATTTGGAAATGTTATTTAAATTGATTTAGCGCCCTTATTTCTCCTGTTTGACGTAGTTTTAAAAAAAAATCGTTTATAGATGCTACTTCAGTGAATAAAGCAACTTGCGCTGTAAAACTGTAAGCTGGAAGACATTAAAATGCCCTTTAGTGGGAATAAATGCTGCTCTGTGGGTGTTTCACCAAAGCCTCTTTAGGGCATCTTCTACTTTCCATGACTTGTTGGGCAGCTGAACATGTCAGCATCGTATAGGAATGACAGCCTTAGTGGTTTTTCTGTAGCATCCTGTCACAGTGATCTCACTCAGCTGGACAAAATAACATGTGAGAATCACTTTCAATGCAGCAAAAGTCAGAGTTGCAGCATTCGCATTAACAAACAGACAAAGACCAGTAGCAATTTGCTAATATGCTTCCTGATCAGCTGTTCAGACACAGACTACAAATCTTCCACAGCGTTATATCCGAATGACAAAGAGAAAACTATGATTAGGAGTGTTTGTGCTTCTACTAAAGCATCTTGTCACGTATTTTCCAACGCTCACATCCGCTGCAGTTTGATATTTTTCAATGCAAAACGATATGCACTGAGAAAACACTATGTCCGGAAGGAATTTCAGAGTTCTACGGGGTGTTGCGTCATCTCGCGTACGGCGGTGATGCCGGAGAGGGTTTTTCTCAGTTGAATCTGATCATGTTTTTGTTGAGTGAATAAAAACTGTGCTTTCTCACAGTGCGTTTTGTGACTGACACCCTAAAAAGCTTAGACACATTGCTCTTGGGAAAGCTTGCCGTGTCATAGCAGGAGGACGGTTTTCTTGGTGAATCAGTAATTTGCTGTTGACATCTGGAGACTTCACACACTGGTCTTTAACCAAAACATTGACAGATTTGCTCCTTTTAAACTGCTAATGTACCAGTGAAACCCTTCTTTTATGTTCTTGGTTGGTACAACATGGAATACCCTTTGTTTTTGTCTATATAGCGCTCCACAAATGAGCCTTTTTTTTTTGTTAAACTACCAGTTTAGGCTTTGGTTTTAAGGAGACATGCACCTGTTTACACTTGCATGCTTGTAGTGCTTTACATTTAGCAAAAAGAGGGCACTTACACAGTCAATCTATAACATGCTCGTTTCCAGACCACTGAACACTAATCTTTGGTTTAGGAGACTAAATGTTTTGTCCTCTTGTACTAATAATTCTTTTTTGTGCCATTGAGAATCCACCCTGAAGTGATTTCACCATTATAGCTTTTCAGTTACAGTCAAAGACATAATCAGGATTTTATGAGTATTACAATTATTCTGTGTTAACTGTCAGACATTATTATTGTGTAGCACATGGACACTCCTTATGAGTCTCTTAGATATATTTATGTCTACCTTTTGATGCCAAATTTAACATAATGTATTAAGCAAGAAATCTGGTTCCAGCTAAATTCCTTCTGCTGTGTAAAGAATACATTTCACTTATTAACTGGGGATTTCTCTCAGAAACAACAGTTGGAAAGGATGCAGGACCTTTGCCTGGACTTATGGTTTGAAACTATATTATAAAAATGTTTTGGCCAGACCAGAAAAACTGCTGATTTACACATAAAACAAAATTGGAACAATATAAATATGATGAAAGACAAAATGAATGTAACTAAAAAAGCATTCTTCTATAGATGATTGCAAAGACACGGACATCATGCCGGGTAGATTATGTAGATTATCTATCACCTGTAGAATAGAGCTTTTAAATAAATGCATCAGATTACGCGTCGAACCCAAGTTGAAGTCACAAAACACCAGAAAACTAAATGATAAAGTTTTATTTCCGGATTAGCATCACGTAACCAAACTACTGTGCATTTACCTTTAGCAGAAGCGCTTGTGGTCATTCTACAGGAAGTGAAACATATTTGATGCATTTCTTTCATTCTGCATCACAAGCCTGTGAGTCGTTGTCCACAGTAACACCACTGTCTTTTTCTTCTTTTTGTAGAAGTATGACTTCATCTGTTCGTTCAGGGAGAATAACTCTTTCTCTGCTGAACCCACTTCAACAGGCTCATCCACAACTCACAGGGAACCAAAACAAGGCAACACCCGGATGTGCTGTAACTGTTTCCGTTCTGTGCACATCTGGTTCAGACACAATTTGTAATATAGAAACTGATAATGTTGCTCTATAAATAACTAATTGTAGCACGTGATGCTAGGATTAATTGCAGAATTAAGTCATTATGGCATCTATAATGAGCATTTTTGGTGGAATCTGCTGCATTTTGCCCACTAAAGTCTAAAATGAGGTGTTGTGCGGTTATGATGATCGGTTAGGACTTGTTCTATTACTTTTATTGACACGTCTTATCCAAGGTATAAGGAAAATAAACACAGTAGTGACCAAAGTCTTAACAAAATGGCATCATATTAGCAGAGTGATGAAGCATATGCTTTTATATTTGTATAAAAAAGTAAAAAGAATGGACTTAAACCTTTATTAAATATAGAAATACTGATTATAGAGGACTATGACATGAAGAAAGTCATTTAAAATAATTTTTGCAAGTGATACAGCAGTGTTAGATTTATCAAAATAAGCTGCCTGATATCCAAATTACTGATTTAAAAGCTCATGCAGTCACTTGGGGAAATCACATAATCGTGTTTCTGTGTTCCTGTGTTCGTCTTTGGTCCAAACAGATGTTGGATGGAAACATTTACTTTTTTTTTGATCTGGCCAGATTGGAACCCAGTGTGACTGATTACCTAATGAGGTCTTAGCTGCTGGTTAATCTCACAAAAACAGCTTTTAGCCAGCAAATTAAGTCTCCCCCCCCC
>JBAMIG010000005.1:5672750-5693540 GCA_037177335.1 Kiunga ballochi
CGACCAAAAAGTCCACCAAAACCGCCGTGGGGGCCAGAAACCTCGGAAACAAACTCCGTGGAGTTGCTTCCCGAATGGTTAAGTGTTTCTCTTGTGAAAGAGAGCCGTGAATCCATTCAAAAAACGGTGTTTTACAAACAAAACAAGACAAACATAGCGCACCGTCAAACCGAGGCAGCCATCCGCAGCGCCTTCTCAACCGTTCTCCTACCTACCTACATAAGATACCTCTATACTCTATCTAATGTACTTAGAATTTTTAAATTGATCTCTATTCTGTAAAATGCAGAATACACTTTACCTTGGCTTCTGCCTTGGTGGAGGAAAAGCTGCTGCACAAAACAGAAATGTCATATTTTCATCAGTATTTCCACATCAGTCCTTACCGTTTATTCCCACTTCATCTGTTATGGATTAATGGCACCAAATGTTTATCACAAAGTGCTTACCCTCTGACTGCATTTTGATGAGTATCTATTGACATCCTAAATCACAGATTTAGCCTCAAAGCCAAATGGTACATTGTCACTGAGGGGAACATATTAGTTTTAGGCCAAATGAAAGAGGAGAGCTGTATGTGAGGGGAAATCTTTTTTTTTTTTATTTATTTATTTTTTTTTACTGATTTTACTGTGGAACGAAGCCAGCAAATCTAAAACCAATGATGATAAAACAAACAGACTGCTGTGTCCTCAGGAAAATTCTCTGTAACTCCTGAATTGACTCAGGCAGACATAAAGCTAATGAAATCATTGTTAGAGAGACTCAAAGATGACTGATTATCTTTTCACATGCAACCTGGTTGGGCTCACATAATGAGAAATAGGAAGAACTTCACCAGAAATCTATGCAAAGCTTCTCGAATCGCTTCCAGGAAAACATCAGCCTCCCGAAACCCATTAGCCAGATCATAAGTAAAGGGTCTCGATACTTGTCCAAATGGCATTTTTCACTTTATACAAATAATTTTCTCAGAACATGTAGATAACACGTTTTTTTTCCCCTCGCCATTCTGCAGAACTGACTCGTGTAATGAACCAAATCCATTTTCCAAATGCTAAAAACTCGCAATGTGAACCATTTCAAAAGAATCTGAGAAAAAATTCCATTATGTGGAGAAACAGAATTGTTTCAGCGCTTCTGCTTAGCCAGAGACAACAGAGCCAGAGTCCAGTGGTTCAGAAATAGAAAGCCTGAGACTTTGATCTCACTGTGACAATGAGTCCAAGTTTTATCACACATTCCAGCTGTGGCTCTTTGTTCACGGAGAAGCAGATGGCCGAGTGCCACTGTTGCACCAATAATTAGCTTTTTTAGGTTTTACCTTGTTGGACTTTAAGGCGTGTTTGTCGAGAAATTAAATGGACTGATCAAAACACACAGTGTCAAGTTATAGACTTCTAAAGAGGAGTGCTATTCAGAGGTTTTGTTTTTGTCTAGTTGTTCTTACAGGAGTCCTGCTTTTCTTCAATTTCAGTTTATTTTGATCAGTGTTAATAACTGTGTTCTCACAAGGAAAAAAGGATGCTGTTCATGCTTTAGCGAGTGTGGATCCCAACCTTAAGTCTGCTTTAGAGGTGTTTACTAGACTCCAGTTATTGTACAAATCTCTTCTGAAGTAAAGAAGTTATGGTAATCATGTTTACATAATGTCTTCATAAAGCTCCACATCAGTTCAGCGTTTACCAGAAGAGACCAAATGCAGAATCTGAATGCAGATGGCTCCTGCAGTACGGTGCACTGAGACCGTGATAAGGATTTTTCTTATCACTACTGTATATACATACCAGATAGAATAAGAAAGAATATAGATATGAAGTTTTGCAGTTCATTTTGAATAATGGTTTGATTATTGGTATGGATAAAACTTCTATTTTCAGTTTTTTTTTCACACAAGAATAAGAAATTCAACACAACAGTCAGTTTGTTGAGGAAGCATTTAGGACAATCTCTTAACAGCCAGCTTTCCCATATTTCTTTCTTGGAGTTTATTTAGGGTGTCTTTTGGATTGTAAACAGCAGCCACTATCACACAGGCAATTGAAAACATTATCAACATACCATTATTAGAAATTAAACGTCTTATATGAACAGTCTATCTATTCCATGCTTATTGCATTGAAGCACTAACATGATACTTCACTTACTGTCTATTTGCCCCAATGCAATTTAGTCCCGCCCTTTGTACATACCATGGTCCATTAACTCGTTGTGATTAAGACTCAACAGGAAGTACAGCAGTCTCTCATTTGCTCTAGCCTCTTTTCATTCTCATCCAATTTGCGCCATTGTGTCCAAACATCTTCTGAAAGTAAGCAGGATACAGAACCTCGCTGCTTTACTTCATTTTCCCCGGGTGATCTTGCTATTTGGACAACATAAGAGTGAAGAGGTGGTCTTAAGTGTCCGCTGCACTACCTCTTTCAACACTTATCCATATATTTCTACTCTCAGCGTGTACTTTTGTTAAACGGGAAGGAAGACAATCTCAAGCACAAGCTTGTGCATCCTAAATTTGTAGGTTTCATACTTTGTGTGCAGCTGTAAAGTAAGGTAAACTGCAGCTTATAATAGACTAACATGCCGAGGCTTGTTTTCTCTGTAGCGTTTGTGGCTGATGCAGCACCATGGACAGCACCACCTCTGTCTCTCTGGCCCTCAGCAATCTTTAAATAGTACCATGACTTCATTGTTGTAGTTGCATTTTTTAAGCCTCGTAGTGTGTTGTTTATGTTGTACAGTTGTGATGCGTTTTATCATAATGTTTTGCACAAAAGACTTGTGATGCATGGATTCAGTCCTTTAACCTGCAATACTGTAAACCAGTTGATGCTTTGATTTGTTTAGCTGAAAGTGAATTGTTCAATGAGCTCCAGTTTTTTTTCTTTGTCCCAGGAACACATGTTCATTTGCGTGTTTCTTTTTTAATACTCGTGAGGATTTGTAATGTGACCTAGATAACCTAGAAGTGGCTTCAGCTTTTACAGCTACTACTGAAAGTCAACGAATGCATTGTTTGGATTTTGGAGCTTTACAATGATTTCAGTAGAGAATAACAGGATTATTTTCACTCATGGGCCAATTTAAGACTCACATACTTACAGATTTAGTAACACAGGCCTCAGTAGTTCAGCAGCAGGTAAAGCAGTTCCTGGACATGTGTAATAAGAGTGTTTTCTTTTGTTTTTTTCAGGGAGACCCTGAAGGTAAAACATTGATGCTTGCAAGAAACTTAACACCTTATCGATCAAAGGTTATTTTTGAAAGTCGAATCAAATTAGGTAATGTAACTACTGTAAAAGCATCATGTGAAGGGCAATGAGATCTTTTACACACAAAGTGAAAAATGTGCACATGTTTGAGCAAGGACCATCAAACCTGACATGCTTAACTCCTTCCTCAGGAGGGGGAGATTTTTGACCCTCATCATTAGCCACACTTAAGCTGAGTGTTACATCAGCTCTGCAAGTTGTGGTAATACCCACAATTTGTGAAATCTTAGTGTGATGATGTGTGCGGCATGCAAAGTGCTGGTGCGTTGATCTCACAGCTGCAGACGGCGCTAACGTCACGCAGACCACTGCCAGGAATTTTAAACCAACTTTAAAGCGTAAACTCTTAAGATGGAAGTGATTGCAATCAGCCTTTAATGAGCCTGTTAGAAAATGCTCTTGGGCTTGGTGAATCCACTGAAAGCCTCTCTTCGGTTTGTACTCGTCGGTTATTGACAGGCGAATGATGCATGAGTCTGCCGTCAACCCAAGCCCACCCCAACTCAAATGCACCAAGGTGACCTGAAAGGGCTCTATCAGCATATTACCATCTACTAAATGTCCACTAACCAAGTGGACTGACTGACAGGAAGCCATGTCTGCATACTTCCCGCTTCACCTCCTCTATAAGATAAATGTGCATCTGTGTGTGCACTCTGCCTCATGCAAGACTTGATTTGTTATTGACAAAGCAACAACGCGAGCCAGAGTCGGGATTATGTGGATGAGATGCAACGGGGTAACAGCTGTCGCCTGAAGATTATTGCTTTCCTCACTTATATTACTTAAAAAAGGAGAGAGAGAGTAAAAAAAAAAAAACAAGTGCTTAAAAATACACATCAAAATTTTCCCCAAGACGACATGCAAGTAGAGAAAGACTTGAAACGAGACATACATGATGAAACATTGCTGATTTTGATTATAAGAAGGGGATTTTGGTAAAAATCTGGGTTGTTCTGCTTCTTGGTTGCACGCTATGATTCCTTGTTTTTAATATTTTGGCAGAACAAGAATCAAAGCTAAAGCCGTTTAAATAATTCTGCCCAAAAAACCCCTCTTTATCCTGAGGTTAATAAATCTAACTTTTGTGTGACATAATGGATAACCAATGTCTAAATAGTGTAAGAAAAACATCAGCACGTCACATAACTGCACTTATTGACATAATCCTCATTTACATTTACAACTTACGCTGCAATTTATTCATCCTGCAGCCCCTGGCTTGCTGATGAGTTTCACAAGAGCACCAAATGTGTCATAATCTGCCGCTAAAAATAGCCTGCAGCTAAGCTTTTATTTTTTCTTGCTTAAATAACATGCTAAAAATGCTTAGCTCTTGTTTTTAGCTAAACAAATTGACATAAAGCAGCATGTAATGTTGTTTTGACTGAATGGACTGATGCCACCGATGGACTGAGGAAATCAGGAAGCAAACAATCTTCCTGGCTTTGATCTGTATTAAATAAGTAGTCTAAAACATAATAATACCTATATAGTAACTATTTGGCACAAATAAAATAGCTAGGAAATAACATCAAGCAGTCTCAACAAAAGCATTTTCATTAAGTCTGCTCTTCAGTACATTGACTTAATTTACATTCTTTCTAGTGTCAATTACATCGACAGGAGAAATTAGCTTTTCCCACAGCCTGCTCCTCAGCACCAGTATATAAGGATCGAGTCATCCTGATCATTACATTGATCTGCTATTGTGTTAGGCAGACTTCCTGGACTCAAATGACATCGACAATGATTTTAGAATCCAGGTGCAGCGAATCCAGCTCTGCAGCTGGAGCACAAACACAGCTAGATGCCTCCACATGTCCCATTTCGTTCTCTCTGTCCATTTTAATGAATTTAGTCAGGACAAAGAGTTGAGATTAAACGAGGTAAACAGCAGCATGGGAAGCTTGCAACAGAAAGAAACATGAGCAAATGGACATACAGTGTAGTTTTTATAGCCTTATGTATGTATTTTTTACCCACAATCCGTTGATTTAGTCTTTTTAAGGCTTGGTGGTTGTGATAGTCAAAGTGAAACTATCACCAGACGTCAGGCAGGCTAAACTGGGCGGCTACTGCCAATCAGAAATAGCCTCAAGGTGTTTCGGTCAAGTTATAGAATTAGTTTTAATAATACCAGTGACTGAAAAAAGGTAGGGCTGCCCTTTTTTACCTGAGTAAAAGTGAGTTCTCTTTGGTTCTGGACCACATCTCACTGTAATGTAAAACATCAGTGAATGACAAGAAGACAAAATCAGTAACAAAGCCTCCTAACTTAAGTTTGACAAGGAAAAAAATCCAAAACAAGCAAGAAGATTTGGAGAAAATAGAGCTGCATCGGATGCATAGAAGACATTGTGCAGAAAATAAAACCCGAAAGCTTGACAAAACCTTTTACGGTTTGTTTAAATATCCGATTTAAAGAACAACTTTCGCCGTTTTAGCTGTTGTGCTGCATCTGCAGAGTAAAACTAAGCTTTCATCTGATGGCAACGATCGATCATTTGATCAGACTTCCTGTATATTCTCAGCGAAGACACTACTTTCACACACATGAGACATTTGATTCGAGGTATAAATCACTTTGTGGACAGCTTTGTTGAACAAGAAAACCCATCTTCCAATACACAAGAAGTGCAGTGAATGCAGTGCTTGTTTATTCAAACCCAACTTTCCATAATTACATTTATTTGCAAAGATGACACAGCATTTTTTTTACTACTACTTGTCCCCAAAAAGCAAGAGCCTGATATGTAAGAGGTTGTGGGGAGGGAGTAGGAGGAAGCAATCGTGGCTCAGTCCTGGAAAGCATCGCCATGTGGGAAATCAGTATGGTGGCAGCTCCTGTAATTAGTTCTGCTTGTTAGAAAAATGAAGGGGTTACTAATTAGCAAGTGGATGGCTTCTTGACTTGTTGTGCATCTTTTCTCTTCTTCCCTTGAAGATTATCATTATCGAGAGGGGGGTAGATGCTGCTCAGTCGTGCCCTCAACAGTTTAGCTGTAACACGATGAATCCAGATGGACAAATCTCGGAGGGTGTTCTGTCATGCTCTGACAGACAGGCTGGTTGCTGTAAGCATGTGCGGGCAAATGCCTGGAGCTCTGCAAGATTTCCCTTTTTGTCTGATAAGCAGAGAAAAGAAAAGCAGTCATTAAACGTTACATACAGGGACTCACATACTGAATGCATTATGCTATGCTAATATCTTTCCATGTTAGATGTATTGTAGGGATTTTCACTGGTGATACCCATTAAGGTGCTGCTAAAGTTTAAACGCATGACTAGACCTTTTGACTGATTTGCAGATTTTAGAAAGGATTTGTCACATTTTGGGAATCATACTTATTTGCAGTCTTGCTTGGAAAGGGAACATAAGCCTCATAGTGCAATGACGTGTCAGCCAGCAGCCTGTTTGTGGGAAAAAGGATAATGGATCAAAACAAATTAAGTATAAATATTGCTGAATATACAGATTAGCACAGAAAAACAATGATAAATAAATTGTAGCTTTTTGGTTCATACAAAAATATATCCATATCACATCTGACATTAACTATAACATTTCAGAGGTTGTATCTTTATGAGCTTATGACAGATTGTAACATGTATATACAGATTGTACCGTTTCCAGTTCTCTGATGCACCACCGCTCTGTCACACTACTGATGATGTTTCCACCACTTTCCCACTCCTGCTGTACCAAGCTGTAGGCTTTTTTTGCAAGGAGCATCCATAATTCTCATTAAATGTGACTTCATTTAGCATAATAAGCCCTTTCTAGAGGTTTACTATAGCCTAACAGCAGCCTTTTACTCAACCCTCAATGCACTGTACGCTAAAATCCATAAACAAAACGATTATTTACTTACAGAAGGAAAAAGAGAAAATAAGATACCCATATAATTCCTTTAGGTTGTGTTAGTATAATTAACTGAAGAACAAGCCATTATCAAGATGAACAAGAACTTCAGAAGCTCTTAACCGTCTACTCACATGACAAATGATGACAACTGTCACTGTTTCTGATGAATGAACCTCCTAGCTGTTAGCTCCATCGATAAGACTGAAGATGCATTTAATGACAGTATTACTTTCAGAGGTATATTTAGAAGAACTGGATTAAGCTGATGACTAAAATTGCATCTTGTTTCTGATGAGAGCAATTGCTGTAAAACTATTCCTAATACTGTAGCTAAGCAACCAAAATAACATGTTACCAAAATCTGATGAGTAAACTTTGACACATCTATGGTCTTTTCCACCTTTATTTATATATATATGCCTGAACATATACTTTAGTCTGCATTTTGATAATTTCTACAGTGTAATATGTCATCTAAAACAGTATCCCATATCACAAATGGGAGTTACTGTGTGCAAATTGATTCATAATAGAACTGAATCAGTTCATCACCTGTGAGAATCTCTGACTGATGATTCATTTCCACAGAAGATTTGAGTTTTGTTTAATAATGTGGAGACCTGCAGTGGTATTTATACATCAAATAATTCTCCAAGCTTTCCTTTGATCCTCATTTACATTTTGGATTCATATTCCAAGCAAATAAAAGAAATTAGGTGTAAATCCCACTGCTCTTAGGATGCTTATAACTGCTTTATAATACATCTCCATACATGGACTTAAAGGACTAACAGGAGCCATGATGAATATAATTAAACTCTTATCATTAAAAGAAAAACTCTAAAAATCTTTTACTATTCTGTTTATGTTTTTGTGTATGAAGGTATATAATGTGCCACTGATAGTGAAGACTTCCAGCTCTGCTTTCACCATTTCGACTGTGTCCCCAGTAAAGCTCCCACTTTTCAGCTATGGCCAATTTAAAATGTGATGTCACACTGTTAATCAATAAATCTCCATAACACGGTGTTACGCTCGCATGCCTGCAGAGGAACATTTATCTCCCTCAGCTGATCCGCTTCCAAGAAAGATCCTGACGTGACATTACGTAAGAGCTGGGCGGCAGAGCTCCTGGTATTAGAGGACACAGAAACTCCAGAGAACATGCTAATCTCCCTACGCGATTATTAGTCATAATATTTAACACCGGCTCAATGAGCGACTCGTGGCATCATTTCCATCCAGCACATTCACCTGCTCTTTCCAAAACCTTCCGGCTTGGCTTTTGAGTGGGATGCTACAGAGTGAAAAGGAATAAGTACACTTGAGTGTGCAGGGAATTAACCTAAACATATAGAATGGGAAGGGGAAAGGAGGTTATAGAGTGGAATAGCTCCGTGGAAAATTTTGGAATTAGCTCAGTTTTTGTTGAATATTTTGGGGCACATGGTTTATTTTAGCCCTTTAATTTCCACTAGTAACCTGTAGCTGTGCAGAGGCAAAGCTGAAATATGCTAAATTATGAGCTGTTAAACAGAAACAGTGACACACAGTTGGTGCTAACAATCACAGTGACTAAAGTGATATGGGATTTTTTTTCCCCATAAATTGTAGCTGTTTGAAAAGGAGAAACTTTTCCCAAGTTAAATAGACTCAGAAAGTTAGAGTGGTGTAATCGACAAACTTTTAATTTACCCTTTTAATCCACCAGTCTGCGGGGACAAATGCAAGCTTTCACCGAACAAACAGAAATAATGACACAATCCTTTCTGTGTCAAAGTATTTGATACTCAGCACAATTTAATTTTCCATGTATTTGAATAGCTAGTGTGCAGGAATTATGTGCATTGGCCCTGCACTTTTAAACACAAGATCAAACTGGATCTGTTTCTGAATTTCTTTTGGCATGGGGCATCTTATCAGCACACACCAGTGCCTCCACCTTCTACATATTTGTCTTTGAAACCACGTAGGCAGCGAAACAAAGCCTTGATATTCTCAGATCCGAACAAAAGCTTTGTGCTTGTTCGAAACGAAGGCCTTGAGCGACTGTTTCACACTCATTTTTTGGAGATAAAGTGAGTGCGCTTCAGTCAGGCAGTTGGTGAAAGGCTTTTGTTTCAAAAATAAGCTGTTACAGTAATGCATGTGCCAAAAAGGCCTGCTGAGAACGATGGCAGAAAATGGAGTGATTGTTAAAAGACAAGAGTGTCTTTGGCATGATGTGGCACATTCTGTGCCGCAAAGTTAGAACATAAAAACTGGCATTCAACTCTTTTTCTTTTTATTCAGTCGTTGTTGAAAGTTAGTGCAGTAAATAAGATGCCACATCCAGCAACTGTTCAACTTATTTCATCAAGTTAATTGTTTATCATGTAAAGTTAACAAATAAGGTATAATATTAGGATTAAAGACCTTTAAAAGTGCTAAATCAACCTCTGGTGCATGTTGGCAGCGCCACCATGCTTTAATCTGCTGTATTTATACCATATGATGCAAACAGGACATTCTCTGACTTCCCACTGTCATCTTAATTATGTCCAAGTCATTTTTAGAGTTTTTCACATTATTTCCCAGAACAACAAAACCACTGAACCACTCACAAGATTTTGTTAATTAATGGAGAAGTTAAAATTTACTTTTAATAATCTAAGCCAAAGATTGCATCTTGAATAGTTTAACTGTACTGGAAAGCATCACCGTTTAGCTCATCTTTACATTTGTTCTTGACATCCTAAGCACTGTAAAAGAGTTTTTTTTGTATTTTCATCTTTTTTTCTAACCTGACTGGTCTCTCAGCCAGTATCACAGAAAAACATCCCATCATAATGATATCTTCAACCCCCATGTTTGACTGTAAGGTTGGGTTTTATGTCTTACTTTAACTCTTATCAGAAGATATTGCTTCTTACTGTCCAAAATAATTGGATACTTCAAGGCAAATGTGTGTCTGTTTTGCTTTTTAGTGAAGAATTCACTGCTCAGTATCCTCATTTTAGCATAAAGGCCTGACTGGGAGAGTTGAACCAGTGGTTTAGTCTTCTAGGGGGGTTTTCTCCACAAAAAACATCATGTTTAATCTCTAGTTACTCTGTTTTTAGGACAGATTTAGGAAGTTTTAAGCCACTCCGAACTGTTCCCAAAGGAAAATGTGCCTTCTGGGAACTTTCAGTGCTGCAGAAATGTTCTTATTATAATTGTCTTATTTGAATTATTTCATAACCATGATGCATATTTTACTCTGGCATGAACCATCCAGCTGGGACATTATATTTATAGACAAACCTGTGTCTTATTTATGCCAAATAATAATTAATTTTAGACACAGGTGGACAGTAAAGTCTCCAGATGTAGGTTGCATCAGAGCAACGCTTTAAAAAAGACCTTTATGTTAATGAAGGAGTTGTATTATGTAAGGTGCTTTGGATAAAGGACCAGTGAGTGTTCTTTGTCCCATTTCCCCCAGTACCACTACTGTACTTTTAACCTGGAACTTTTATATAAGCTGACAGCCTTTACCTCAGCGATGAATCGAAGTGACATTTTTGAACGAATTCCAGGGAAATTCAAGTAGACACAGTCTGATCCCGCTCAGCTTGCGACCAACACAGCAGGGAGACACAGCAGTGGGGAGGAATATGTCCCTCAAGTCTTGTCTACCTACATCACACTCATTGTTCACCATCACTGTTTCCAGTGCTGTAACGTCTTTCTCTATTGTCTTCTCATCTTGTCTACGTTGTTGTGTGCGGCATGCTTCACATCTATGTCCTGTTTTCTCTTTCTCTCCCCATTTCCCCCTTTTACTTCCTCTTCTCTCTGTGTTGGATGAAAAGGCGAGTCCTGGGACACCAGAGGATGATGGCAAGTTGTCGGTAGGTCTCGTCTGATTGACACTTAGCCTTCTGCTTCTGTGTTTGTCCCTGTTTCTGTGTCGATGTGTTAGTGTAACTTGTGTTTCTCCCACCCTACTGCGAACGAGACATGCACACTGCTATTTCCTACCCTCGGCTTCCCCGTGTGGAAAGAGCAGCTCCATCTGTTTTCTCAAGCCCTTTCTTTGCCGCCATTGCATTTGTACACAGCATGCAAAAGGCAATCGGACAGAGTGCATGTGTTTTTCGCAAAGCTAAGACTCTTTAAATGCTTGTATGGTTCCAAAAAGCTTTTATCCAGAATATAGAAGTCGAGCAGCACGAGGTGATTCTTCAAGTCTCATGCTGGGAAGCCATGTCTTTGAGATCTTGCGCAAGCCCTGTCAGTCTACATGCCTCCCCTGCCTCCCGCTCACACCCATATGTGCTTGTGAATTAGCACCTAACACCTCCTGCGCCTACACATCACCTATGGGCCTCCAAAGGCGGACACACTCCCAGCAGCTGTCATCTGCAACGGTGCCTGAGTCGTTCCCCCCCCACACACACACACACACACTCACACACACACACACAGTTCTCCACTCCAGCTTCAGCTGCTAGGGTGACCTTGGCAGTAGCTGCTTTGAAGATGGAAGTCAAACGTCACTCTAACCAAGCAGGCCTGTCTCAAGCAACGGGCTTATATTTTTAAGAAGCTGTGCTGTTTTATGGTTTTTATTGGGTTTTTGCTTTTTGGTTTTACATAAAAAAAAGAGGATTAAGAAGTCACACTCCAACTGAGCCTAAGTGATGGTGGTATCGCATCTTATATTCATGAGCAAATGATGCAGTAACATGAATCCTTCCTCCTGTGCTTAAAATAATGCGTATGCTTAACAATCAACGCACAAGTGCCTTTAATGATCTCTCCAAAGGAAGTAGAATTAAATAACCTTACAAATAGCGTGGCTTCCTGTATTTAGTTACACAAGCTTTTTACATGTAGCTTGCATTAGAGTGTTTAGAAGCTTCATGGATATTAACTGGAATTTGAGTTGAAGAAAACCTGTCAAAGAGAAAGGGTCTCATCCCTTGCAGCAGGATATCTGACTTACATTTTGCCTCTTTACTCACAGGCCAGGCCTCGCCTGCAAAGAGGAGGTAGCTCAGCCTCCTTGCACAACAGCTTGATGAGGAACAGCATTTTCCAGCTGATGATTCACACGCTGGACCCTTTAAGTGAAGGTAAGGTGGTTTGTACAGAGGGGGTAACATGGCTGTAACCTCTTTAGACACATGTATTCTTTTATTGTCCATAATTGTACATTTTTGGTGAGCAAACCTGCATTATGTCATAATTCTTGCCTTATTTTTTCTGTGAAATTATCAGCTCTTTATCAGATATGTAAAAAATCAACCAAATGAACTTAAAAATATAGCAACAAATAACAACACACCTCATATAACTCTAAAACTACAGACACTCCACTGTTCAGAAACACATTTGGTACAAATGTTCTGCTGAGCGATATGCTTTTTTAAGAATCACCAGGCTGCGCTCCAAGATGAGGTGGAAGATCATTTTCCTTTAATCCAGGATGATGGCTTATTAACACAGCTAAAGTAAATGTAAACAGCTATGTTGGTGCAAGGCAGGAGCGATGGATGCATTATGATGCTGGGGGTGGTGCAGTGTCAGCCCATCCTCCAACCACCTTAAGAAGAAAACAGAAAGTTATGTTTCATATTTATGGAGGAAAAAACAGAGCGATTGAAGAAAGTACATTTTGTTTTGGCTACTAAACTGTGGAAACAGTGATGAATATGAATGTTGACAGATGTAAATGTTGAAAAATGATGCTGGTGCAATTAATGACTTAATTTTCATACCCTGTTCTTTACTGGTTTCCATAGAGAGAACAGGTGATAAGATGAGATCTAAATGCCATTTCTGAACACAACAAATTGTTCAAACTAACTATTTATTCTCTAGGTATTTGCAATCAAATAAGCAGATCTCTGCAGGGTTGAAAGAACACATGCACATTTTTCATTAAACACATTTTCTAGACAGCAAAAATCTTGAGTGAGTCAGATTAACTCAATCAATAAGCTTTAGCAAAGTATGTATCAACACGGACTACTTCAAACTCATACACTCAGTCTGATGCGTCCTGTCTCTGAGTGTATTCATCATCCCATCATTGATGAGCTGAGGGAGTTCAGATCTACACATAACAGAAGCTTAGTGTTCATATACCCCACCTTTACAGTCTACTTCAGGGCATCTGTCATAAATAAAATACTTATTAGAAATGTTTCCACTCGGGTAATAATTTTTTTGCTGTCAATCTAAAAAATTAATTGTCTTGTACATTTAAACCGGCCCAGCTAGCATGAGCACAGAACAAAAACGAAGATGTTCTACTACATTTGACGGACGGGCTGTTTGGCAAATAAATAACTGGAAATAAATGCACTGAGACAACAAGTACAGTCAGAGATTTTGTGAGGAAAGAATATATTATTAGCGAGAACAAAAGCAACACTCAAGACCCTCGTAAGTGTGAATATATTATGTAGAAATTTAGCAGATTGGGATAATTTGTCCTACTGCAATAGATCACATTTCTACATGCTTTTATTTGTATTGGGCATTAAATAACTTCATTAATTTGATCACTTTAAAAGACTGGTAAAGGTTTTTCAATGTAATAAGGGCCAAAAAAAAGTGTTTTAGACCCATTTTAGAGGTTTTATTACAGTAAATGATGGCTTTCCTGATGAGCTCACAGCACTGAGAGACAAATGGAAGCATCCATCAAAGATGGAGGCTGTCCTGCTTGTCCTTGGGTGCTCTTAAGAGTAGATCAGCAGGGCTGAGGGGAGCTGGCAGGACTCCATCCATACATTTTTCATTGGGATTTCTTAAAATAAGCTGTGTGCACTTCCATGCTGGGAGAAACTGTGAGTTTGCTGTGCCAGTGGCTTGGAAGTGGTTCAATTAATTTGTCAAGAGTTTTGGATCGAGCTTAGCTAGTAGTAGAAGTGTGTATGCATGTGGGGGTCTGTGCAGGTTTGTTTTGTGTGTGTGTGTATCTGGGTTTTTCTTGTTCTGACTCTACTTTTACCCTTGATTGCTCCTTTCCTCCTGTATCATTTGACTTGTGATGTGGTTGACCACACAAACTTAAATTTCCTTTTTTGGTGCAGTTGTAATTAGAGTGTTATGTGTGTGTGTGTGTTTTGTGAGCATACATATGTGTCTGTCAGAAATACGAGGTTTTAAATGTCTCTCTTTGGGTTAAATTTGAGGATTGAAACCATTCCTAGGTGTGTAAGGTAGACTTCTCGTGGTTTTTGTGCTGAGCTAAACACGTTTTTGGGACACGGTGGTATCAATCTTTCAATCTAACTCCTTCCAAAAAAGCCATTCCCATATTTTCTGTCCAGTTTCCTGGAATTTCAGTCATTTGCTTGCAATAACAAAACAAAGTCAATCCATTCTTTCAGTTGCATCTCTATTGTACATTCATCATCTTGCAATAATATCCATGAATAATTTAATGTTCGCTATCAAACTAAAGATCAGCTGGATTTATCTTCTCTCTGTTTCTGTCTCATTTCTCTTTCTTTAATGTCCCCTCAGAATTTGCTGATTCTGGTGAGTTACTCCTCTAATTTCTGTATCTCCCCTCTGTATATCCCCCCCAAAAATTGTTTGTTCTCATTCCAGCAGCCTGGAGGCAATTTTTACCTGATGTGTCCCCTATGCATACATTTCTGAGCGCCGCTGTGCTGTATGTCAACGCTGTACTTTCCATCCCTGCAGACTCTCTCCTTTAAATATCGCATTCTCTTCTGTGGTTGCATTTTCCCTAGATACCCTCTGTGACCATTTCTGTATTGTTTTCCCCATCGTCCCTAATCCTCTCTCTCCTCTTATGAATTCATTGTAATCTAAGCTTTGTGCTGCTTTTCTCTGTGGGGGAAAAAAAGAAGATAGCCAAATGAAGTACTTTGGGATTTCCTGTCATGCATTGTCCTTCAGCCCTCAGTTTGGGAGGCTAAGCAAATGTGAAGCAGAATAGAGACGGTGTGTCAATTCTGTGAACTTGTCAGGTTTGTGCTTAGTTCACGAGCTGGCACAGCAGCATCACCTTCATCAGAACTTTGAGTCAATAAGAGCTTGACAGAGCAATTAATGGAAATGTCTTTCCCTCTTTGGCATTTTTATAATTAGTTGCTCCCACAGAACTATTATTGATTTAAGTATTTGCCTACCAGAATGTCCCATCTTTATGCATTTATTTTTGTTAAACAACAACTATAAGGGTTTTGTTAACGCAAATGTCTTTAAGTTTGAAAACAGACCTATAATCCTGCATTTTTTTCCTTTTGGATGAGTATGGGGACAGAATTAAAGCATTGGTTTAAAGTACTCACATCTATTCTTCTAACAGTGTTTAAGCTACAAACAACATCACTGAGGAGTGGCATAAATATTGAACTGCAGAGAAATGGGAATAGGGCATAGTGGGTCTCTTTTTACTGTTTTAGGCCACTGCATCAAGTTGAAGCCTTTTAAAGGGATTTCTCAAACCATGATCTGGAGGTGAAACTGTGCATACCCACAACTGGATGATACACACAAATATGTTTATTTAAAAAAACACAAAAAGGAGATAAACTCTCCAACAACTTCCTCATGGTTATATAACAGCACTGCTATGAGAGCCACATTAACATGTTGCTATGCTGATATGTTCTGTTTGGATGTTTTCCTGCTAAACATCTTAGAGAGAAGCTAGCAATGTCACTCTCACTGTGGCCTTGGACATATTTGTCATGCTTGGGTAAGTTTTTATTAAGTATTGGTCTTGCAGAAATCCTCAGTGGGCTGAGCAGAGCCCAGGGAAGGTCATCTGCATAGAACGGCAGATAAACCACTCAGAGGATACACTGTTTGTACTAAAGAGGGCAAAGCTCACTGTGTCATTGTAGGTTTTTTAGAGCAGAAAGTTTGACAGAGTGAGGTTCATATGTATGTTCATACCCAGAAAGGATTTACATGAGGAAACAGGGAAAGATCTTTATTTATTTTTCTTATTTGGCATTCAGTCTGAGTGGTAAATGCTTTCATCCTGACAGTGTTTTGCAGTGTGCATCATCCTGTCCCCACCAGCAGTCCTGTCTGTATGGTGACCCAGGGCCACATTGATCACACGGTCAATATTGCACTCACTGTCACTGACCCTTTGGGCAATGGAAATGTATTTTCCATTTCTACAGATATAATGTATTGACTTTAAAAAAGCAAAACAAAAAAGAAAACAACTGTTTGCGTCACTTTAATACCGGTGCTTACGTCTTACATAGTAGCATATAAAATACAATGTAACACTATATAAAAAGATGCAGCAGGCATAGAGATCACTTATAGAAACCACTTTTGACCTTGTTAGTATGTGACAAACCTGAACACAGTTGAGTTGAGAACTCACTGGAAATGAGGATCTCAATATGTGTGTGCTTTCTGGACTTTGCTATGTAAAGGCCTAACATTTTATATTAAATACATACAGTTTTAAAGAACCTTTGCATTACTATATGGTAGAAACGTTACTCGAAACCCTGTTGTTAACATTTGACTTAAAAAATGTGAGTGTGAATATCACAAATCAGAAGATTACACTATTATCATTTAGACCTATTACATAGTAATGAATAGAATATGGAAAAAGTAAATACTACAGCACCACAATAATAATGTGCTTGACTGTCCTGTAGCTTAGCTCATTAAGTTTTCTCACAGCAATAAATGCTAAGCTTCAAACATGTTTTTAATCAGGAAAATTCAGAGGTTCATTATTGATTATTCACTGACTCCTTTTATGTTTTTACTCTGTCTGAAGTATATCAAAAGCAAATTAAAATTTGATATTTTTAAAAAAGATTTTTAGCTTCTTGGCGATCTGACCAGGTTGTACCTCGTCTCTCGCTCGTATGGTTGCTGGGATAGGTTCCTGTTACCCTCAACACTGAATTAGACAAGCTGTTAAGAAAATAGATGAATGAATGGATGTTTTTAGCATTTTTTCAGAATGTCAAAGCCAATAAAATCTTTATTTATTGATGAAGTCCTCTGTATTACAAACTAAGCTAACTCCTAACATTTACATTTGGAACAAACTGAGATGAATGTCCAAAATGCTGATTTTTCATTTCACTTTCACAAGCTTGTTAAAGGATTAGAAGTCTGAATATTTAGAAGTGTAATGAGTTATTAGCCTATAGGATTAATATCAATTACAAACATATGTCTGTTGTGTTAGCTAGCTAGCTAGCTGTTACTTTCATCATCAATGCTGACATCGATTCTTCTTATCAGAATAAAATTGATCTGTGCTAGGTAGACAAGACAGAGAGAAATAAAGATAAAAAGTATACAAAGATCTAATCTATACATTTGTACTGTTTGGCTACATTTTAGCTCGTCATTGATATATTTCCTGTTCCAGAAGTCTACCAAAGGTTAAAATAGACTGTTATTTTTTCAAAGTTGACTAAGCAGAGCAGATTAGATATTAACTGGATTGATGTGATTGCATAAATCTTAGGTATAATTGAATTGTTGAAGACCAAAGGTGTCACCTCACTCACACAGCTAAGTAGTGTTATTAGATTAAACTAGTAAAAATTATGTTAGGTAGCAGTGGACATTTTGTCAGTTAGGTAAAAAATAAAAAGCTGCCTAAAGTAAAATTAAATGGATGTTTATCAAATTAAAACATGTCAATTTTTATTTTGAATTAATATTTCAAGGTCATTCTTTGTCTAAATAAGACCACTTTAAATCAACTGCAGTGGATTAAAAACTCTGCTGCCTGACTTTGGACCAAAAACAGCCCATACTGCTCCTTTTTCAGCCTTCCACTGGTTACCAGTCAAATCTTTAGGTTTGGTATTTAATGCACTCCATGATTATGCTCCACAGTACATCACTGGGGTATTATTCTTTCACTCTTCAGGTCAGGGCCTCTTGAAGGTCCCAAAGACTCCTTTCAAAAGCCTTGGTAATCTTGCGTTTCAGGTGGTAGCCCTTCATGACTCTGGAACGACTTACCTCCATCCCTCTGTGTGAAATGCTCTTTCAAGAAGCAATTAAAGTGCATTTTATTTAGGAAAGCCTTCAGCTGATGGTGTAATTGCTATTCTGTTTCATGTTATTACTTTATTTTTTTTTTTATTTGATTATTTTGTGTACAGCACTTTGTGACATTAATCTGCAAAAGGTGCCTATAAATAGATTTGTTCTTACTTGTGTAAATTAAGCCAAACCCCAACTTGAAGCTGAGTGCATCTGGGTGTTCAGCATTGCATTAATTAACACTGAAAAATTTAAACACAAATAAAGTTCCGGCTTGGCACAGATTATCCAAAGGCATTTGGCTTAATTTACCCCCATGGCTTTTTTATTTAGAAAAAAAGTAGCTTGTAATTGCTGGACATGCATCATGACGTTGATATCAAGCATCTTAATGAGATCAGAGCATATGGACAGAATATTTCAACATAAAAGCGGCATAGAGAATATGTAAAATAAGATCCCATGTGCAGACTCTGAAAGTTTTTAACACCACTACATTAACATAATTTCATCACTAGTCTGCAAATTTACTTTCACAGCAAGGATTCAAGACCTCTTAAAATACAAAGCTGCAACTGCTGGTTGTCGTATGTAACATACATGTGGAAATAATTCATTGTATCCTTATCAAATGACAGCAACATTCACCTACCTTTCCAGTTTACTAATTAGCACTCAAGATTAAGTATTTTTGAGTTACTACAGTTGAGAAATCACTGCCCAAACGCCCCTGTGAAGGAACAAATTGACCTTTTGTATGCATCAAACAAAAAAGGTATTAAACGTGCGGCTTCAGTAGCTGTTTGAATCTAACTCCCAGCACAAAGCAATTAAGTGTGTTTTGCAAAAATAATCTTTTCTGCTCTGTTTTAAATGGGTATTCTGAACTCTTTTCCAAGTACGGTCTTAAAGCGTTGTCCCCTTAATTTTGTTTGGATAGATAATCACCTCTCCAGTACGTTATGTAACCGCGATCAGGCTGCAAGCGCCTGTCAATCCTTTATGTCCCCCAACCATGGCAGGATCACGCATTCATTCATACACACACATCCACATATGCCAGAACCAGAACGCCTCACTCGCCCTCTGAGCCACCCACACCGCTTGAGTGAAATAATCAATGTTAAAAGCCTTTTTGCTTCTGCACAGGCTGTGAATTTAGCCCCACACTCCTACTCTCAGCAGACACGCGCGCAGATGGACGCACACTCTCGCACATGGCTCACCAGAGGTTTAGAGGTCACGCCTCAAGGACAAGAGGTTCCTTGGTAAACAACAACAAGCCTTTGTGTATTTCCAGCAGCAGAGGGCAAACACACAGCCGCATGCAGCCAGTGATTGTGTTTTTGGATAATTGCCCTCAGAGAAGTCTCAGGTAGAGGTTAGCCCTACAGTAGTGCTGCACTTCAAATCAAAACCCATCTAATCATATGGGATTGGGGCACTTGTCTGGGAGTGCTGCAGGAGAGCAAGGCGTTCTGCAATGAGATGTGCTTTCATCTCATTAGAATGATTTTTCAGGACTACCAAGTCTCACATTCAGCATTAAATTGGTGCCATAATTCCCTCACACAAGAGCAGAGCGGTCAGCAACTGGCAGGCAGAGCTAGATATTTTTACAATGGATGTTGACTTTTGGACAGTAGTTACTTATCCTGTGCCTGCTGGGTGCACAAATGGAAAATTGAGCTTTAAGTGAAGGCATTTATAGATCGGTTTACTCAAATGAGTACAAAGTTACTTTATTATAGAGACAAATGGTGGTTCAGATTTAGCCCAAAATGAAAATCTAAAAGAAAAAGAACATTTAACAGGTATTTTAGGAGAAAACTTTACTCTGAACATTTCAAGGAGTGTCTTATAGGCTAATCTGCACTAGCTGAACCTTCAAACACTAAAGTGACACTAAAGTGTAGTACATGAGTGATGTGTTGATTATTAAAAATAAATAAGGCTTAATTTCATTTAGTCCACTTCATCTTATTCTCAGGCAAAACCTTCAGCTTTCAAACTAGTTTATTTAATGTGTGTTTAGCACCATTAAACGTATATTCATATGGTGAAGAGATTGGGCTCTATGATTTTCTGGTCATTTATTAAATCTATTGTTCACTCTAGCAGTGGCTACACTTATTTAAATTTAATCAATGTACAAGACATGTTTCCATAATGTACAATATTCATTTAGATGTTTGTTTGCAAACCCCTCATTCTGCTTTCTGGTGGTGAATCAGAAAAGCTTTTCTTTTTTTTCATAACTTTTAAAAATATCATATATAGTAAAGCAATGTATTACCACAACAGAGCCCCCTAAATCTTCTTTTACGGTTATTTAAATTTTTGTCTTTTTATGTGTTTTTTTTATTTTGCCAATTTCACCGGCACTTCTTTGACATTTTCTTAAAAATAATATAAAGCGGAGATTAGTTGCACAGATTAAACTTTATAAAATATACCTTATA
Source organism: Kiunga ballochi (assembly GCA_037177335.1). Lineage (NCBI taxonomy): Eukaryota > Metazoa > Chordata > Actinopteri > Atheriniformes > Pseudomugilidae > Kiunga > Kiunga ballochi. The sequence continues at coordinate 5,693,360 of JBAMIG010000005.1, forward strand.
GCCCCTCCTGGGTATAAATTTTACATTCTGATTATTCCTTTAATTAGCAGAGAATTGGGCAAATGCTGAATAGTTAGTAGTTGCTGATCGCTGGGATCAAATTTGATGAGGATAATTACCTTATGAAGAGGTTTTTTTCTTATGCACTTTTTGTAATATTATACACACACACACACACACA
>JBAMIG010000005.1:5713489-5733665 GCA_037177335.1 Kiunga ballochi
TATATATATAATGTGTGTGTGTATATATTCACTTCTATTCTACTGGAGAAAGAAATCATAATCACAATCTATCGTTAAGCTACTAGAATGTGGAAATCACAACGGACTTTACAGCAATATACCATGTGTCGTCGTTGATAATAACATCCCTCATGCGTCTGTCTCCCTCTGTCTTTACTGTTTGCTCCAAAATCCATTGATGTAAAGTGGGCAGACCAGTTCTCCTAAAATGAATCCTTCCTCTCCGAGCTGGTCAGAAACACTTGCTTTACCTCAACACCGCGTCTGTACAGCAGCATAGTAGAAGCTAATTGTAAAATAATAGTATATAGAATCTCTGAATGTGTGAGGATAAATGCATGCAAGGAACTTGGGCTGGTTACCCACAGACTGTACAGCAGAGCTTAGAACAACTGTATGTTGACTTTTATGCATCCATTCAGAGAAAAACACCAAGAACTCATTGATTTTTTTTTTTTTTGTAAATATAAAACTTTTTTTCTTTCTTGCAACAACCAAATGTTTTACATATATTTTACTCACTATTATTCCTTTCTATTTTTGTAATATTAGACGGAAAAGGATGTCAATATTGTATGCAGATGGCCCTTTATAGTATCATTATTTAACCGAGCAAAAAGATATCCGACGACTCCACATCTGATTTGGACATTTCATCTGTAAACATGTCTGCTCAGTCTCTGCTTAGTAAACCAGGGCTGTAATTACCATACTGCCTCTTGTAATTTAACAAATGTACAAGTAAATATTACTGCCATTGTGATTTCTGTCATGTCAAAAGTGCACTGAAAAGGCAACGCATGTATTGCTCAAACCGATAACTGTAATCAGTGGTCTCATCTCCTGTGTTACATTTTCACCACCCGAAATGTAAGAGTCAATGTATGGCCTCTGTGATGACTCATGTGCATTGTGAAAATCCTCCAGTGCACATTTGCCATTAAAACCTTTTCCTTGGAGCGCCCACACATGCTGGTAAATGTGATCACACTTTACCTCCAGTTTCTTCTCACTCTTTCTTTAACTGCATAGTTGGACATTCTTGGAAACGCAGGGTACTTTGTGTTCTTGCTGTGAGTTAGGATGAGAAGGCGGACACCATCCCTGTAGCTGCGCAGCCTATTAGCTTTGCACGAATACTTGCTGAGGAAGGCTTGCCAAATGAACATGTTGCATCTAATCTGTATAAAATCCAAAGTGTGAAAACAACAAGTTATGGGTTATATGGTGTCATTCATTCCCACTCTTGAATTGTCTGTCTTCTCACTGAACAGCAGGAAAAAATGCAAATAGGCCTGTTTTTTTTTTACCTAAATATAATGTCTATAAGGAGACCTTTTAGTGCAGTGACAGGTAAAAAAAAAAAACCATTTAAAAATTGGAATAACTTTTCTTGAGTTTGCTTGATCTCATACTGTTCAAAACCACACGTTTCCAATGATCAAGTATTCTTTGCGTGAAAACCTGAAAACCTGAGGTAAAAACAAGAGAATAACAAAACAAAACAATTAAGTTTAGCACATGAGCTTGGCATTGGTTGTGGTTTAGCAGGGTAGGTAACCTGAAACTTAACCACTGAAAAACATTCTTGCACTGTAAATGTTTTTATTTTCTTGGTGTTAATGTAAGATTTATTTAAGGTGTACATATAATGTATACAGATATAAAATTAACCATATAATCTATATGTGTAAAAGAAAAATGTCTCTTTATGTAAAAACACAAAGTATATAATAAACATAAATAAAGATGCTAATTCAAATATGCAACAGTCTTTGCTTTTTTTGGCTTTATTGTGAAAAAGGTTTCTATGAACTTGTAATGCTAAAAACTCTTTTGATGCAGCATTTAGAGGAAAATAATGCTGTGTGAAGAATAGGAAAGATCTTTTTACAACTTAACACAACATGGTTTGAGGAAAACTTTTGCATTCATCAGAAATGTTTGACTTCAGTCAGGAATAAGGATTTTTTTTAACTTCACCGTTTTACACTTCCAGGATGAATTGTGGAGTAGGGCGCCCTCTTGCGTTTAAACTCCTCATTGCAGATGATGAAATATTGACGCAATCATCACCTCAAGCTGCTCTTCCAGTACATGAGCTTTCTAATGAATCCCTTTTGTTTTGGTGTTCCGTGGAATCATGTCGTGGGTTTTTCCTGAGCTTTTTCCCTAAATTTAGCCCATCTAACTTCCATCTAATTTAGTTATGATTATATATAATATGATGTGTGTGTGTGTGTAAATACTTTTCTTTATCTTTTCTTTCTTGTGTAAAATAACTGCACTTCTGTAATATATGAAGCACAAAGAGGCACATTTCAGTCGTATATTTGAAAAAATTGTAACAATTTTTTTGATCAACTCTTGTTTGCCAAGCTTTTTATTTCAGACTTATGGCTACTGACTCCGCTTCGTGGGATAAAAATTTAAAAAAAAGAACAACTGCAACTATGGAGTCCTGCATAATGTACAAAGCAAAGAGGAATCATCTGAGAATGAAATGAAAAATGAAGAATATCATCAAGATGGGTGAGGTGCTGGTTTGGGTAAGAGGTGAAAGTGAATAAGATTCACTTTTTCCAATCTGATAAAACACACATGGGTTTGTACAAGCTTATGACTCGCTGCATCCTCCACTGTTTCCATCAAGCACAACTTTCCTGTAACTTGTTTCCTGACTGTTTTTCGGAACACACACACATAAAGCCGTGTTCCTCAGAATGGAGTTTGGCTCACAAACCAACAACAAACCCACCAAAACACTCACTTAGCAAAACTTTCCAGACTTTTGATTTTAAAATGATCCATGACACCACCTTTGAGCTTTCCTCAGAAGCATGCATCTCCCTCTCAGTCTCTGAGGTTTTCCAGTAATCTCCAAGACAGAGTTCCCTACACCTTTCACTGGAAACTCCTACTGCTGGTCTCCATCCAGTGCAGCAGCTGCAGTGAGTCAAACTGGCTCATCAATGAAATTTGGCATGTGTACAGTAAATCATTTTTTATTACTTTGTACTTCTGCTTGGGAAAATATTCTCTTTTGAAAGCAGCCATGACTACATTAATGAGATCTTGGTCCACAACTTTAAACAGCTCTGTTTTTCTTTCTGGATGTACCTAAGACTGTGTTTGGATAAAACCGTATTGGGTAAGTCAGTTACAGTCAAGTATACTGTACAAAGTGTTTATGGAGCTGCTTTACTTAATGTCATAAATGTGTTGCTTTAGAAAGGTTTTTTCTGGTTAGTATTGTTGCTTTTAGAGAATGGAAGGTGTAATTGTACTTCATTTATTACCTAATAAATCTGTTTATACTTAGACATAGACATACTCTTTCTATAGTATAGTATGTTTTATTCAATACTTTTACCCTTTACACATGTGTAAATAATCTTTAGCTTCTGCTCATTTTTTGTTTTTGTTCTCTCTCTGTGCAAACTTACTCGGCATTAAAGTCCCATTCAGGTTCTATCGGTATTCATAAGAAAACTTGCCAGTGGGTGCAATTCTCTTACCTTTCCAGAGAAGTCATAATAGGAGCATAAAGGATACCAGGAACTGTTAATAATAATTCTTCACAACCCCTATTTCTCTTCATAACAAAAAAAAAGAAAAAGAATCCACCACTGGAATGTGGTATAATTATGTTTTTCCTTTGATCACAACGTATCCTGATGAAAGATTCAGAGTATCCAGATTGGATTTAAAGAGTTCAGTTTTACTTTTGATTCTGCTGATTTAAAAGCTGCATTAATAGATAGCAATAAAAGCCAATAAACTATGATAAAATCCAGGAAATACTTAAACTTCACAAAGCCAAATGAAGTATTTCAGTAAAACTTTGATCACCAAAAAGGATCAAATGTCAATCTCACATATAATGATCTATTTGAGTATTTTTTGTATTTTATTCTTTGTGCTTAAATTAATTCTTTAAGAAGTGCTACATAAACAAATTCAATTTCAAATAATTCAAATTTGCGGTTTGAATGCAAAAACAGATTTGATTCATTTACTGAGTGACTATACACTATACTGTGTGTATAATATAATATAAAATAATATAATATAATATAAAATAAAATAATATAATCTAATATAATATAATATAATATAATATAATGTAATGTAATGTAATATTATGTAATATAATATAATGTAATATAATATAATATTTTATATTAGAATATGAGAACTAACATTTAAACTTACATATGAACATTGATAAATTATCAGGTGTAAAACAAACACTTAGTAGTTTTCACACTGTAATAATGTAATAATAATACATGTTTCTGCTACAGACTCATGCAACTCTTGACGTTCTCTCTCTATTTGTTTGTTTGTTTATTTATCTTTTGCTTTTTGTTGGGATGAGAACTGCGTTTGGAAAGCCTGGTGTTATTATCCTGCATCCACTGCTTAGCTTTGGAAAAAAAACAGCAGTGGAAAAGCAAACAGCTCGTGTTTCTTTCCCTTGAACAGAAATGGGAATAACTGGTCGCAGACAGTTAAGGAAAATCAATGCAATCAACACTGTGAACTACAAAAAAAGACCCTGTTGTAACTCCGAAACTAATAATGATTTGGAATTTAATCTTCTGGGTCTCACATTTACTAATACATACTATACAAGCTGGAAGCCAAAAGCTTTTGTTGCCAAATCTTTAATTTGAATCAAGCCACTGATTCCTCTTAAATGTGTGACTCATTGGCCGTGTTGATGTTTGCATGTTTACTTCGCCCATTTCCCACATATGACCAACTTATCTTGTGGTTCATGTTTTAACAAATTCCACATGGTTTCTGATGATGAGGTTACAAGGTTTGATTTGTGTGCTGGCTGTCACAGAGTACGCTTCCATTTGACTCAGCAAAATAATTCTCCAGGGAGGTTACAAGCCTAATCCAGCACACTCACTTGTTCCTGTTACAAGAGCAGCAGCAGGGATTTTAGACAGAGTCATACTTTGACTCAGGGTGAGGGGACTATTGGAAAATATTGCCAACAGGTAAATTCTTTACCGAAATGCTCTGTTTAGCTTTTTAAATCTATTTTTAGGCCTCAGTGGATCTGAGACTCTATGAGATTGTGTTCTTTTGAATCATAACTCAACATGTGGCCGTGAGATTCAGCTTAAGCAACAGCGAGGGTGATGTACAATGATCGCCCAAGAAGTTATGTTTGTACAAGTGAAACAAAGTCAAAAATAGTAGGAAACCACTCAAGAAGGGGAAAATAAAGCAGCAAATAATCCTTAAATTTACTCTTTTTTTGTTACAAGCTGAAGGGATAATCACTCCCTGTACAAATAAAAAAAACTGAAAAATCTTTCTTTTACATTATTCCAATAATAATAATAACAGCCATGATGTAGTTGTACATTAAATTAGATTATTTACACTGCAAAAACATCCCAACAAGAATGTAAATTTTCCTTTGTATTTAATTAAATCAGGCATAAAACAAAAACAGGAAGAAGCTTCCAAAAGCATAAAGCTTGATCATAATGCAAGCATTTAAACCCAGTTGTTTAAAAACAATATATTTTTAACTTTAAAAACCTCAAGTCTTCCAAATGGGATACTTAAAAATCTAATTGTACACAAATACACATTTGTTTTGAACTTTCTGCGTCTTTAATTTTTTTCTGCTTCACTTTATCTGAATATACTTTGTAAAGACATACAGATGCTTTAGCACTACAACTGCATTATTCCAGATATATCCATCTTCATCCTTAAGGGATTGTTCATTTTGGGTCAGCCTGAAACTTTTCTTTTATTTCTGTTGGGCTGCATGTCAGTTTATCTCTTCATCACTAACATGTATTACATGATTTACAAGTCTCATAAATGGTCCCTTTAAGTGACTCCAAAAGTATCCAAGTAGACCATGTGGTAGCAGAAATACACTGTATGCAAATTATATTAGTGTATATTTGTACAGAAAGCTAAAAAATTAGAAACAAACTCAAAGGATTAAACATGAGAGAAAAAAAAATCCTCAAGAGAAAAAATAAGGAAAGTGATCTAAAACATTGTTTTATTAAACACCTTCTATTGTTTCTCTTGTTCCAATAACAATTTAGGGAGACTTCAAGCAGATTGAAAAGTTACAACTGCATGGGCACACACACACACACACACACGCATACATGCAATTGCCTGGAGTCTGCACATTTTATTTAAACGTGCAATTTTGCTGTCATCCTGCAGTTTGTCAGACTAGTTGCTCCACATTTCTTCCCTTTTTTTTAACTCCAGGGTTTCAGCAAAACATCACAAATCAAAGTGACCAACGAGCTGGAGCGTGTCGATCCGTATCACCTGTCATGCACCCTGAACAACAAATTCCCTCTTCCTCACCACAACAACTGCATTAGCACAAATTCCCCAAAGAAACACAGTGGTTAGTCACAGAAACACGTGGAAACCTTGCGATAAAAGTTTCCTGAAACAAACCTGTCTTGGATCTGAGACTTTAGGAGAAAGTAAGAATGTGGCAGCTTGGAAACTCAAAATGTTGCCTGACAAGCTTATCGATCACATGCCATGCTGCTGTCCTAACATGTAGCTATATAAAGCATAATGTGGCTAAACGGATAGGAATACAGAAAGCATAATGTTTTTACCTCTCATATGTGTTTTGCATATGTATTTGTACAATAACACTTGTACATATATTCTCTTAAATCTGTGAATTTACATTATTATTTTCTAAACATTGTCTTTACAAACAATTTGGTCATTCTGGGTAGATGATATGATGTGCTAGGTAGTAGTAGGTAGTCTGAAATGCTACCTTTCTAATATAAAAAGGTCCTATTCTGAGGACCTGGAATCACTTTTTAAGACTACAGCAAGGGGTGATCCATCTCCAGTGGTCAAGGAACACAGTTCTGCAATGTCTCCCTGCTCCAACACAACTGACTTAAATAAGGAGTTATTGTGTAGGACTCCACAGTTTGTTGGAGCCATTTCTTGGAGTCAGGTGTCTTGGAGCAGGGAAACGTTGAAAAACCTGTGGTTGTCGAGACAGAGGCCTCGAGGATAAAATCTGCTCTACAGTTTTAGGAAGTAGCCTTTCTGGAATACAGAAAAAAATTAGGAAAATTTAAAAAATTTAAAATTAGGAAAAATTTTTAGGAAGAAAAAAAAAAACACATAAAAATGTCCAAAGTCAAACATGAGAAAGAAATGCACATTTTACCCATTAAAATATTTATCTCCTTGCTTATGTCTCATGATTTCATTAGAGCATCATAATGTTTTTTAAATCGGTTATGAGAAACTGTGAATTTTATAAAGACATAATACTACAGGCTTAACGCATTAAAAAATAACAGATTCATACTTTGAACTCCTTGCATTCATACTTTGGTAAAGAAGAGGTTTAAAAGGCTACAGGTTGTCACTTGGAATTTGATTTTGGTTTTATCCTTGAGTGTTAAAAGGCTTTAACCAAACGAAGTTTTCATGTTAAAATATATACAAAAGCACAAGTCCTGGAATAACCTTCTTATATTGTGCAGTTGTCTCTGATGTCTTTACAAGCTGTAGAAACACAAAGCATAGTTTTAGTGTGTACTTTATTACATCAGGTGAGTTGTTTTACTTACGAAATCTGCTGTATAAATAAATTTGTCTCGCCCAGCCTTTGTGTTTTTGTGTTTGAGGTACGAGAAATGGTTGGATCTGTTATGACACGTTTTTTTTTCCTTCTTTCAGTTGTCTGAGATTGTTTTAATTCTAAGAGTTCATTGAGTTGTTCATGTTCCTCTTGCTCAAACTGTGTATATGCTACTTAACTATTTCCCCATAAGTCAAAATTACAGGTACTCTACCTGGTGGAAAATATGTCTTAATGATCCTGTCAGTCTAAATCCATTTTAATTTCAGGAATCGATTTCCTATGTTTCTATTTCCGAAATTAAAATCAAGTTACTGTATGACAAAACAAGTTCTCAGCCTAAAAGGTATTGTATTTTAAGCTAAATAAGACATCATGACTCATCAGTGTTACCAAGGTAGTTACACAGATGACACATTTTGATTAAAATATTACTTAAGTAGTTATAATATTGAAGAAATGTATGAAAACTATACATACAGGTCCTGTAATGTTCCCATTCCATTAGTTGCAGTGAGGGATTGACAACTGGGATCCGAATTTACTGTTTAAAGTAATAAAAAATATATTATGTAATTAATTTTATGATTGCAAAATTGTGTGAAAAGAAAAACTTCTGCCAAGACTTCAGCAAACATCTGTTTCATTTGCAAACTTGCATTGAAAGTTGTTTCATTAATATAGCCTTAAACAAAATTGTAACACTGGCATCACTGATGTAGTTTTTATGGGCCATGACATACAACATTCACATAATAACATATTATTTATGATTTAACAACCAACATTCCCAGTTAGCATTCAGAAAAGTGTGTTCGGTGTCCATGTGGACATAAATCAGTGTTTATTTTCTATATTTTACACTGTTTCATGATAATAATGCGGGAATTAAGCTGGGTTGGTTTGGTTTGTTCTCTTATTTTATAGCAATTGAGTAAACTTGCTCATTCTTAGGACTCATGTGAAGTCATTCATAGGAAAATAGGGCTGTAAAAGAGAGTCAGTCATGTTAATGTAGTTTCCTCACATGTAAGTTTGAAAAAAGCCTCTAATGATTCAGACAGTGCAAAGGACACAATATGCAATGGCAAAAAACAAACAAACAAACAAACAAAACAAAATTAACGCTTTACACGGAAAGCTAAACAATTAAACTGCTAAATAGATGGACTAAATAGCAATATAAAACTAAAAACTTGTAAAGACAGAAGAGTGGGACAACATCCAGGAGTGAGTGGTCACGCTTTCCTGTCGTGAACGAGCCCTGCTTTTTAGTCTAGACAGTCTGAATCACTTTGCGTGAATCATCAAAAAAAGAGTTGCCCATTCACCCCTAATCCCACCCAAATCTCCAAGTTTTATCATGGGAAGATCAGCAAAAAAGATTTCTGAACTGAGACATTCGTGACCTGCACACATGTTCGTTGCTCTCAGATGTTGCGCTTATTTAGCCTATAAGGTAAGGGTTTTTGCCAATCTCTTGTATCTTGTAAGGGAGGATCCCTCTCCCTCTTTTTTTATTTTACAGAGCTCTCTAATGATGATTCTCCTCCTTTATAAGGCAGCGCCCAGAGGTGCGGAAACCACACCACACACACCTTCTGTGTGACAAAGTGCATTACTGCTGCTACCTGAGAGGTAAGCAGCGAAAGACATGCCTTACTTTCAGTGCTCTGCTGATGCCGCGAGGATCTGGAAGAACCACTGGAGATGTGGACATTATGATTCTTGCTTTACATGCAGCAACAGGTATGCAGAAAACCGTTCACATATACTGTAACCATAGATAAGTACAGGTAAGTCTGTACAGGTATCAAGTCGACGATCTGCGCGTAAAATTGGTTCCTTTCGTGCGCTACAGGCCTACCCCTCCTTTCACCACTTTGTTTTTCAAGTCATAATATGCTGGATATTTTTACTTGATTCTTTTTCAAAGAAACTTATAAGAAGTGGGTTATGTGCTACAGATCTCAGTAAATAGCCAACCTATCTGTTTAAATGAAGGAATGCGCTATTTATAAACGGAGTGAACTTTAATTCCTCGCAGCACGTCAGATCGGGGTCTTTAAGCACGGAAATGCCCAATCTTTGGCAAATTATTTTAATTTAAGCAACCACCTTACACCCTGATGGAGACGAAGCTGGACCTTGGTGGAAGAAGGATCTTGGAAATCTCTGAAAGTGGGCTTTAATATGGGTTCAGAAGGAAGGCAAGATGTTGGCATTGCTGTTGAACTGGAAGCCCTGCGATGCCATGAACTTGCTATCTTTCCCCTCCCAGTACAACTAAACCCTGAATATTATTATTATTATTATTATTATTATTATTATTATTATTATTATTATTATTATTATTATTATTATTATGGATGCGTTTCAATCTGATTTACACAAAACGTGTGATATAATGCATACATACCTAATTAAACTGCTGCAGAATATTTTGTTAATATAACTAATGTTTTTAATGAAATATTAAGGAAAGATTTCAACCCTCCTCTGTTTATTGTTAATGCGGCTTGTTTATTAAATAGACTCAATCATGTTGATCCTGCCTGTGTGTTACTGTGGCAGCCATCATGGTGAGGTTAAAGAGGGTGCAGTTGTTACAAAGCGGTGTAGTAAGAAAATATGAGCAGGTTTTATTGTTTGTACTGAATACAAAAGCAGCCATATAAAGATGATATGTCACTGAATAATTTGTCTAATTCTTTTTTTTATTTATTAGTACAAGTGGTTAATATCAAGGATATATTTCTAATGACAAAAAGTTTAGTGACAGCTATAAATTTATTTAATTTGTTAATATGTGCCTCTTTTTATTGTATTTGTTGCAAATTTCACTTCTACTTCTCCCATCTCCTAATAAGTTCACAATTTATACAGGATCACTGTATTCTTATGATTAAAGATGAAATGACTATTATTTATTCAGTTGATAGAAAACTGGTCATTTACATAACATTACATACAGAGAATCCATATTTTATTATGGATTATAGCTCTGGTCAAAGGGGTTTGAATGAAAAACAAAAGGAAAATAAATGAAAGGAGTACAGATATGTACAAGTCTGTACAAACGATACCACAACAATGTAACAAAGAAGAATGACAGGAGGGAATACATCAATATCAGTGTTACGGTGTTACAATCCTGATGTGAGTTAGAGGCAAGACAGACTAAAATAGAGTCCCACTTGAACTATTATAGTTTCTACTTTTGGGGTGTTTGTTTTGTGCGTGATTTCCAGTGTTGACGATGGTATCTGAGGCTCAAATAAATGCAACAATGAAAAAAACTAAAACTTGTCTTTTTGGTAGAGCTGGGATTTCCATGTAACCTGCTAGTTCTTCTCTCTGCATACAACTTTCAGCTAACAATAACTTAACACTTAACTTTTTAAGATTATTGTGAAATGCTGAACTTAATTCAGAACAAAACTGAACAACTTTTTAAAAATGTTTTTGTACATAAGTTACATTTCTTGATACTGTGAAAACATCAAATTGAGTAGTTATATCATCAAGCATGAGTTGCAGGTAATACCAAAGCAAAGAGGAACACCTCAGTGAAATGATGGATTAATGGTGCAGCAGCAAATACACTGACTAGTCACTACCTTGAAATCACTGGCGAGCAAAGTGAGTAATTTAAAAAGTGACACTAAACAGTCCTAATTACCTCCAGATGTTGTTTCAACATCTGCTTTGTTAGGCGTGTTATGCTGATAAGTGTGCACAGAGTGTAAGAGCATAAAGGAGCCATTAATTCTTTCAGGCAGCTGACATACGTCCACTTTTACTCAGTAAGCAATTCTTGTGGCTTTTATTGTAGCAATTATTGCTACATATAGCATTTATTTCTGCAGATTGGACAGTACGGTAGCCAAAAATCAAAGTGAAATTGTTATGAAATGACACAATTTGGGTTTAATACAGTTTTATTTCATGTAAAAGCCTTTATTTACATAGTAAAATTATTTGAGTTTGTTGCATTAAAAATCACATAAATCTAATTATCTACAAGAATCCAGATGTTTTGATATTTCATCCTCCCCATCGAGATGTCCTTCCTCTGTCTTCCCGCATATCAGAGATATAAGAGACATTTCAATATGACATATAAAAGCTTTATAATTTATATTATACATCTTTGTTATGCACCAATAAATTAAATCTACACTATAACTTTATCTGATCTGCTTTTAATAACTTTAGCTACTTAATATATGATTATACTGTGATTTTTACTGTTTTCATTCTTGTCTACATCTGTAATGCTTTAACTGTTTCCATGTAGGCTAAAGCACTTTTGCTATACAAATAAACTTGCCTCGCCTATATCCAACGTTTCATTTTGCAGTAATTACACATCCATGTGTTTTAAACATTTTCAGAAAAATAGTATGGATGTTTTTAAATCTTTTTGTTTCAATAATTATTCAATCCTCATAATAGATTTTTTTATGCTGTTGAGGCATAAGGGCAGTTGTAATGACGCGCGCACTCGTTGCGTCGAGCGTTAGTTTTTTTCATTGTCTTTAAGACAAATATTGCCTAACCTAAAAGAGAAATAGCGAAGGAAAAAAATAGCAGAACCCCCAAACAGTAACTTAAGTAACAACTTCGTTAATCAGCACAATGAAACCAACGCTGGTATCAACAAGTGCGCGCGTCCCGCGTCATTATCATCTGTTGGGACAGAAGTAAACGCAAAAAAGCAAGAAAGTACTAACACTACGGCTTTATTTAATGTCCTCTTTGGGATTAGGGTTAGTGCAGCTGAGGTTGGGCTAAATTGGTATGCAGTTTTGACAAAGAAGGCTAAACCGAAACATAATAAACCTGTAAATGTCAATTTCTGATTAGCCATGCTGATGAGGATGGTATGGACGCTGATCACGTGACCGAGTTCACGCGAGAACCTGACGTTTGTAGTTCTCTGCTTCCTTGTTGCTTCGAGATTTCTTTAGCCTGCCTTTCGTCGTTTATTTTACTCACGTGGAGTAACTAGTAACAAGCAGATTTGAGAGAAGAAATAGTAAGAATGTGATTTGCAAAAGCAATTAATGTGAAGTTGCAGGAGAACCTTTGTGTGTGTGTGAAAACAGACTTGACGCAGCTAAACCCGTGAAATCGGTAGCTAACACAAACATCAGTTTCTCAAACTGTATCAAAGGTCTAGCTAACACCAAGGAAAGGTTTCATTTACATATTAAACTGCTGGTAAGTTGTGTGAATAATGTATAATGTATACATGGTTTAATTTCTCTGCGCCATTATAATGCTTTGTAAAAACAAAGCAACACGTCAGAGACATAGTATAACCTTACGGGTTAATAGTGTTTTAAAATATCCTTTAAACGTTAAGCGGCATGTAGAAATTAAAGTATATAACTTAAACTTTCAAATCAACCCATATGTTCTCAGTTGTCATCATGCCTGTATTTTCTCTCTTTGGGACTCCCTGTGTGTGGATATTAGGCTTCATACTCTCCTTTAAACTGTTTTTAGCATTTTTAGCATTAGCATCCCAACCTATAATTAAAATTTAAACGGTAGTGATATTATTTTTTTGTTGCTTTAGGTGCCAAAGTAGCACAGATAATTTATGATTCCCATGTGCTATTAGGATTTGAGGAATTTCATTCGGTGATACAGACCTGTCATAACAAGTCTTATATTCAAAACAGACCAATTTCAATAATCACAGCTAAACAGAAAAGTTTCAACAGAGCCACTAAGTAATTATTTTTTGTATATCAAAGCTTTAGACTTGCCCAGATTTGCAAGTCAAGTCAGTAATAATATTACTTTTAAAACGGATGATATTGTTATAATTTGGTTTTTGACACTGAAAGTGTATTTTTTAGAAAAAGAAAACTGTATTTAATGAAAAAAGGAGAAGCAAGTTGGATTTTTTAAAAGTTATATGGCTTTGTTTACTAAAAGACATTCATTCAGCAGAGATGAACAGTGAAAACTTCACTCTTTGCGAGAAGATAGTATCGTCGTCCTACATTCGACAGGGGTCACAGGCCCGACGTGGTCATGAACAGCTCATCAGACAGTTACTGGAGCAGGTTGGGTCAACTCATGTTTTTGTGATCCTTCAAGATGCTGCAACCCTTTCCCCTTCTTATGCTATTTATGTTTGACAGGGTAAGTGTCCAGAAGAAGGATGGAGCGAAAGTACCATCGAGCTGTTCTTGAACGAGCTCGCTGTGATGGACAGTAACAACTTCCTCGGCAACTGTGGTGTGGGAGAGAGGGAGGGCCGGGTGGCGTCTGGCCTTGTTGCAAGACGTCATTACAGGTTCGTGTTAAACTTTCTCACACAAACTCTACTTATGTGCAGTGTGTAAGATACACTTGCAAATTTTTAATTGTTACATATGAAGTTTGTTCTTAAACAGCATATTGGAGATGTTTTGATGTCAGATCACTGTTTGAGTCATGACAGAAGATAAGGATGTCACCCAGTGTTGATTGATGGACAACGCAAGTTGTTGCAGCGTGCAAAATGCTCCACAAGGCCATAAGATTTTAAGAATTTGCACAATTTAGAATGAAAGTGATATTTCTATCATTGCTGGGAGAAAAATCTATCCTTTTTTAAAATCCAATATTTTTCTACAAATGTTTTTACGACTAAAATCTAGACTTGATCTGCCACTTTATGTACATCACACATCAACATTGTGTGTATACTTTTACCCCCACGGAGGCAGATGTTATGTGTTCTGCGGCATTTATTTGTCTGCAAAATGTATCTGTTTATCAGCTACGAGCAGCTAAACGTTTAGCATTTTGAACCGTCCCATTTCTCTTGTTTTGTGCAGGTTGATCCACGGCATAGGTCGGTCAGGTGACATTGCTGCCATTCAGCCTAAAGCTGCAGGATCAAGTCTCCTTAACAAGCTAACCAACTCTGTTGTGCTGGACATTTTGAAACTTTCAGGTGTGTCAATCTTACTATTTAAAGGAAAAGATGTACCACTCTCCAAAGTATTTTTTGTGGTCATATCATATGGATTTAGATCATTACTTTCAAGCTGCTGACTGCTGTTGCCACACAAGGCACTACATTTCCCATAATGCTCTGTAGTTATTAATCAGACCATCCTTGCTTTCTGAATTTCAGTGTCTTTTAAACTCCACTACTAAGATTTATAACAAGACTAGAAAATTGTTTAGCACTTTTTAAAGCTAAAAAAGTTAGCCTAGACTTTTTAGCTAAAAGATTAGCTAAAAGTTAATCTTCCTGCATAGTTTGTATTAATATAAAAATGCCAATAATATTTCTCCCTGATTTTCCAACGGTTACCATAATTTTTTAATCATCAACCAAAAGTATTATTCATATGTGACTGAAACCTGTCAGTGATAAGTTATTTATATTATTTCTAAACTTAAAATGTACTGTTCTAAAGTATTACACACAACAGAGTTTTAAAACATCTGCTGTACGATCTGAAAACATTCATTTGTTGAGTTTGCAGAGCTTATATTTCTTGTATCAAGGTTTAGTCCAGTCAAAGACATCTTTACAGGTGGAGTTACTCTTTAACACCAGACCCTTATTTGACAGCAGCTTCAAAGTTCTTGCATGCATTGAACATTTTGAAGAGTTTTTTTTGGAGTGTCTCTGCATGATGTCAGAGGACATGTTGCATGCTGTCCTCCCACCCTCATAGATCTTTTAATTGAGGATGTTCCTTAAGGTCTTCAAATAGGTTTGAGGACAGGGAATGGGTGGAGACCACACCGTGAGTTTCTCTCCTTTTCTGCCCCAGCAGCCAGTAATGCAGAGCTTTTCCTTGCAGCATGCGTTTTCATGCATTAAGATGATTTTGCTATACAACACACAGTTCTTCTTTTTTAACCATGGAAGACTGTGATCATTCAAAAAGTCCACATACTTTTCAGAGGTCACCTTCAGGGATGATGGAGAGGCCAAACTGCTCTGTCCCTCATTATTCAGGCCCAAACCATGACAGTTTGAAAATGAGTCTGTAGCCGTTTCTGCTTGTGGGCATTGTTTAGGCGGTGCTGAATAGAGGCTTTATGGATCACTGCAAACCTCTGGGGAATCCTGCACCTTGATGTTCGCAGAATGTCAGAGGTGCCAGCAGGTTAAAATACCATTTTGCTGCTTTGTTATGCCATTTTTGCAGCTGTCTCTTAATCTGATGTTTTTGTCTGGCAGAAAACATCGTCATTACTCTTTTATCTGCCCAAACCTGCATGCTCTTGATTCAGCCACATATCTGTCGATGGTGCGTTGAGCCTCGCTTACATTTAGGCGAGATATGTAACATTTTCATATCTCGTCCAATTGAACTCTTTCACACTTTTCAGCCATAGAAATTGTCCCTTTCCTTCCCGTATTGCTCTGCCTAACAATGTGGAGCATCGCTCTCAGGTAGTTTCTCATTTGTTGAGCTCACCTGGCAAACTAATTATCACAGATGTTGGAGACTGATTTCATTGATCCAAAGAGTCCTGAGAAACAATACTGTTCATGAGTTTAATTTAAAGCAATGAAATGAATATTAAAATACAAGTGGCATAATAATTCGGGAAGCAGTGTATAATTCGCGCTCTGCTTTATTTTTGACAGGTGTCCGTAGTGTGGCCAGCTGCTTTGTTGTTCCCATGGCAACGGGAATGAGCTTGACTCTCTGCTTCCTGACCCTACGTCATAGGAGACCCAAAGCTCGCTACATCATCTGGCCTCGCATCGATCAGAAGTCCTGTTTCAAATCTATGATCACATCAGGTGATGATAAGAAACAAATGCCTCGTCATCCATACGTCACACGAACAGACTGGATTTGTGTTTGAAATCTGAACAAAGATGGTTTCTCAGTATTTAATAGACCTTTTCAATCTAAAGCAGGGCAAAAAGCATCATTTGTACATCACTGCTTCACTAGTTAGGAGTGTGTTCTTCCTCAATATAAGCAGTGACTCTTTCATCAGGCTTTGAACCTGTGGTTGTGGAGAATCTACTTGAGGGGGATGAGTTGCGAACAGATTTGGAAGCAGTTGAGCTCAAGATTGAGGAGCTTGGAGCGGAGAACATCCTGTGTATTCACTCCACAACATCCTGCTTTGCACCACGGGTTCCTGACAGGTAACACTGGCTGTGATTCAGGCCCAGAATATTCTGTTCATGTCAGCATCTTCAGTGGTTTTTCTTGTTAACCGTTTTCACTTTTTATAAACAAAGGTTAAAAGGTGGCTGTTTCCATTTGATCCAAAGTGCATTTTAATGTTTTGCAGGCTTGAAGAGCTGGCCGCAATGTGTGCTAAACACAAAATTCCTCATATAGTCAATAATGCTTATGGAGTACAGTCATCCAAATGCATGCATCTCATAGAACAGGTACCAATCACTCATTTTTTAGTCCATCACTTAGTGGTGGCTTTGATTAAAAAGGTTAAAATGTCCTATTTTCCCTTTCATTTATAGTTTCCTTCTGTGTGATTTACATATATCTGGTAAATAATAAGGTGATTGCTTTAGTCTGCTCTTGGATTGTCTTCATCAGGGGGCTCGTGTGGGAAGGATTGATGCCTTTGTGCAGAGTTTGGACAAAAACTTCATGGTACCAGTAGGTGGTGCCATTATTGCAGGTTTTGATGAGTCTTTCATAGAGGAGATCAGTAAGATGTACCCAGGTGAGTGGCACTAAACCAGATCTAAAAGTGATGTTACAGATGTAATTGGTAAATAAATAGATAGGTGGACGTCAGTGTATGTCCAGAATGGTTCATCCAGATATTTATTTTGTGTTTTTATTAAAAAAAAAATCATTTTAAGACTGTAGATGAATTACACAGTGCAGTTAAAGCTTTTCTTTTGGCTAACTTTGTAGGAAATATGTTTTTGAATGCAGACGATTGTGATGAAATAACATTAAAATGATGCAAACTAAACAAAGTGATGCAGGAAGAGGCAAAAAATCCCAAACAAAACAAGTAAACCAGAAAAAAATGTAATTAACTCTGTAGCAATAAAACAATGTTTAAATGAATACAAATTCATACAAAATATAATAGATCAGCAATCAAATTACATTTTAAATGTGTCTTAAAATTTTCTTATGACACTGTTTTGGTAGAAGAATCTTATTATTTCACAGTTTTCCCTGCAGAGGAAGATGAAGCTGTGCTGATTGTCAAATTGCATAAAAATGACCTTTTGAATAAATTAGAATAAGGACAGAGAATGATCAGAAATCATAAATAGAATAGAAATAAATCATTATAGCCCTCTGAAGTAGAAGGTTTTCTTTGGCTTCCAGACCTGCATGCACCTTGTAGCATTACATAAAAGGCACAAATACATCTAAAACATTACAAAGGGGAGAAAATAGTTTAAAAAAAGCAGAAGTGCAGCAGGTTGCATGTGTGGGTTGGTTAAGTTAAGAAGGCCAAGGGAATTTTGTGTAGAAGACATTTTAAAGGGGCCAGAGAAACAATAAATCCCTTTCCTTACTTTGGGAGTTCAAAGTGATGATCAGGATTCTTCTAGCCTTCCTCCTTGTCCTCTGTTATGAGAGGTAGTAGGACTTTTACCTGCCATCACCACAATCCTGTTAAATGTGTTGTTGCACTTACAGTTTAGGTGACCCATTTTTCCTCCATTTGTATGCATTTCATACAAAAAACACAAAGCTTGGGATCATAAATAATGAGACTTTTTAGGTTCTTACACAAAGAATGGATAGAATATTAACACATTAACACATTGATGCTTTAAAAAACCCCAGTGCTAACATCTGATATTTAATCCTTTCTTTCATTTTATCTACTTGTGTTACAGACTCGTTTTTCGCCTGTGCGCTTAACTTTTTTAAACCGGATACATCTCTTGCTGTTGTACGAGGCTAAAGTTTCTCATTTAAAATTTTGCTAGCTTAGCTGTGGTCCTGAATTGAAAATTACCCTAACTCTCCATTGCATAGATTCAACAAGCTGTTTGAGACAATCCTCAGAGATTTGGCTTCATATGGAGTGCATTGACTTGCTGCTGATAAAACTGTTAAATAGCTATTTCCTAATAGCTTTGCCAGGGAGTGTCTCAGCAAGTTAATTTGTGTAACACATTTATTTTACAAGACATTTCAAATCAGAAATATAACTCGAATGTAAATAAATGAACTAATAAAATAAAGGAAAATATCAGATGTAGGTACTTTTTTAAAATAAAACATTAAAAAAATTACAGACAAATCTTACAAAGTACGTCAAAAACCATCTCAAAAATGAATCTCCCTGCGGGAGAAATCTTTGGACTGTGGATAAAACAGAACTAACCACCATTTTACCACTAAGGCTGTTTCCAGTTTCATAAATGCAGCGTGTGCGGTCAGAGCAGCAAACAAATCTGGAAACTCACGTTATATATATTTGTTTTATATATATATATATATATATATATATATATATATTCTCACGTTTTTTCAGACTGTATACAAACCAACACAAGCCGAATCAAGTAAACATTTTATTTAGGCTTTTAAATCAGACACAAAGCTCCTTTGTAGGATTGTACTGGGTAAACTGGAGATCAGCTTCGTATAGTAATAGCAATACACACATGTTCAGAAAGCTTTTACATCAATTGAACACATCAAACTTAAACAAAACTAAAAAGGGGGGTTGGGTTATTTAAACGAGAGCAAAGATTCCTCACAATGTTTAGAGCCGATTTTAAAGATGCTCCGTGTGTATCGCCTCTTCAGTCATATCAGACCATGAGTTTGAAAATATCACTTCAGCTGGAGTGAAGAGGGTTGAAGATGTGTCTAATTAGTAATCAGTCAAAATAAGTTGAGCAATATTTAATTTCAATACAATCATTCTGTGTACACATATTAACACAATGAGTTGTTTATTGTGACAATGATTTGGTTTAGTGGGTTTTAGCTGCACAACATCTCTACTTTCACCATCCAGGTCGAGCATCAGCTTCCCCCTCTCTCGATGTTCTCATTACCCTCCTAACTTTGGGAGCCAGCGGCTATAAGAAATATTTGTTGGAAAGAAAGGTGAGGACATACACACATTTTATTTAAGTTAGATTTTTCATAGTGTTATAGATATCTTGACTAAGTTGGTTTGTATTGTGCATATAACATGTTACTGTGAGTGCACGGGGTGTTTTTACCCACCTGCATTCTGACTGAAGGTGGGGGTCTTTTGACTTGGATGAGCATTGAGCACTGTGGAGGAAGGAGCACACTACAGCAAGATAAAATTGATCCAGTAGTTTTTAAAATCTCCCCTGGTGGCTCACAGCTTTAAAGCAGAGTTGCTCACAATGCAGCATTTCTCCTGCTTTAGATAAAAGGCACTGCAGCATTCCCACGCATCCACACTGCTGTAGCATATAGCATAAACATATGCTACAACTCTCCATATATATATATATATATATCTATATATATGTGTATATCTATATCTATATATATATCTATATGTATGTCTATATGTATATATATGTGT
>JBAMIG010000005.1:5733765-5749370 GCA_037177335.1 Kiunga ballochi
TGTATATATGTATGTATATATATGTGTGTGTGTGTGTGTATACATGTATGTATATGTGTGTGTGTGTATATATGTGTATATATATATATATATGTGTGTGTGTGTATATATATATATGTGTGTGTGTGTGTGTATGTTTTTATATATATATTTATGTGAATATGCATGCAAACTCAACAATATGCTAAAATTGGAGACTTATAGTTTCTGTTTTTAGTACGATCCCTAAATTTCAGCATAATCACAAATCACAAAACCCAAAATGCTATTTATGTGAAATCCCTCGGCAGCAGAAATATCCATTTAGGGAACTCATCTGCACTCCCCGATCAGCTGACACCATCAAGGCTTATTGATTTCCCTTGGTCTGCTATATACATAATTAATGCACAGAATCCATTTTTCCATAGTGTAGGAAGATCAAAGTGATTCCTTACTTCTCTTTCTGGGTCAAAAGCTTGCACTAATCAAGACACTTCCTCTAATAATGGTTTTGAACACAACAATTTAGAAAATGTTCATATATTTTATTAGATCTAGGACAGACATTAGATGAGTTTTTACATAGATGAGGTAGACTCATTGCACACTATCTTATTGTTTGTCGTCCCACAGCCATGCATTCTGCCCCTCTTCTTCTGCTTATAACCGGGCTCTTTGTTGTTGGAGAACAGAGGACACTTGGGGACACTTGACATTGTTTAAACACTCTTTGTGTTTGACTTGACAGAGAAAATATTCTTAGTTCTTTCAAACTAGGAAAGTATGAGTCAGCAGAGCATGCTGACACAACCACTGTTGCTGAGGGTGAACATGCCATAGGGAAATTAGATACAAGAAAAAAACAAAACAGAATTGCTGCTGGTTGTTGTTCAGCTTCTCTTGCCAGTCCTTTCCTCATAACATCTTGATCCTGATCACTAATTCAGTCTCTTACACACTGCTTTTAACGCACTTAATCAGCACCTTTTAGACATCTGGGCATTTAAGTCTGTTTTAAAGCATTCATTCGCATTCTCTTGTTCCTGTCAGGGGCAAAAGATCTTCCACCAAAGTCTCTCCCGTGCTGTTTTTTTTTTTTGCACTAGAGCCTAATTTAGAACCAGTTCTTTCTGTTTCAATAAGCCAACATCTGGCTCAGCCACAAAAACCTGGTGTTGCAGTTGTGCCAAAAACAGCCTAACAACATAACTATCAATATAGAGCCAGAGCAGGAACAAGCTGTGCCTGAGGATTTTAAATGAGAACAACCAGACCAACTAAAGCCACAGCCAATGTACTGCCTGATATTTCCACAACATTCAGCATTTTACAGGTAATGCTAGTTTCACTGCCAAACTCTACACATCTGTCCATGTTTTCCGCATCACTTATCTCATCAGATTTGAATTAAAGTCTCACGACGTGGCCCTTTTTCTGCGAAAACCTGTTTTTTTAGGTACAAAAATAAAGAAGGCTTCACACTGGCTCCATCACCAGCTTCCATTACACTTTTGGTCAGAATGGGGTAGAAGTGCACATGCACTAAAACTTAAGTGATGCCCACACAATCAAGCGATTTGAAGATGGGGAAAAAGAAGGATTTTGACCCCTGCTTCATAGTTTTTGTTGATGAATCTGAGGTTTTTGCTGTTAAAATAAGGCTGTGGCAGTGTGCAAACAGAGGGCTGTGTTGCTATTTATAGCTCTGTGAACAGCCTCTGCAACTTCTCTTTATGTGTGTCTGCAGGAGATTTATTCCTTCCTGGCTCAGGAGCTGAAGGGTCTGGCTTCTGCACATGGGGAGAGATTGCTTCACACCCCACATAACCCTATTTCTTTAGGTGAGCTTAAAGAACACGCCAGCAGGTTCACACAGATTTATTCATCAAAAATCTGCTTTCTGACCTTGTACTTGTGCCCATCTTCCATGACATAATTGTGTGTGTGTGTGTGTGTGTGTGATGGGTGTGGTACCTATCTCTTTCAGCCATGTCTCTTGATGGTCTCCAGGCTCAAAGCGACAAGGCAGTGACTCAGCTGGGCTCCATGCTGTTTACCCGACAGGTGTCTGGAGCCAGGTATGATGGTTTTACTATGTCATGCTAGTATTGTGTAGAAATGGTTCATATGTGGAGGAGAAATGATGCGTTTGGCACAAAAGCAACAATCAAAGATTGATTTTTCTGTCTTTCAGAAATGACAGGGGGAGTCATGTCACAAATATAAATGGAGAGAGGATATGGTCAGTCAGACAAATGGATGAGAGGGAAAATACTTTAGCTGATTAGGTTGTCTGTTCTCTCTGAGGGTCACCTCTAATTTTAACCGAGCTTTTCCTATTGGATGCAGGAAGACATTGCTTCCTTCGAGACAGCAGGTGTAAACCGTGTTCTGGCTGGACAAGCCGGGGTGTTGTTTCTGAGGCATACACAGCAGGATTTTAACCTCCGGCCTCCGGCTCGTGTCTCGGTACATGAAGATGCGATAGTAACAAAAACATCTGATGGTCCTTTTTTTTTTTCTGAAACGGCTTTAAAAGAAGCAATGGACTTGGTCTAAATATTTAAAATATCCAGAATGAATAATTTATTTGGGTCAAGCTGTTAAGATTGTTTACTTTCATTCAGATACACTCACAGCTCAGTTGCGTTCACCTTGTTTCTTCCAAGTGGACATCAAACCTTTTCTGTGCCGCAGACACAGACTTTGGAGGTTTATACTTCAATGGTACATTAATTTTAACAGTTTATGGCAGGACACATTGCACATTCATTAATTCTGAACGTGAATGCTGTAAGATCGAGACACTTTTATTTCCTTTTTTTTTTTTTTTGCACATCAGCATTCAGCAAAACCGATTACGAGCGATCCATCCAGTCATTACAACTCATTTCTCTGCCATAATGGTTTCTCATGCGCATTGTGTTGGTAACCACTCAGTAATTGATTTCCACATCATAGTGAGTCTGAGCTGTGCTGACAGTGTTGCAGCCTTGCCATATTTGATAGACACCAGTGTTGTTTACAGTATTGCAGAGTCTGAGTCGGGCAGGGTATCAGTGGTGACCTTGTCTGTTTTTTCTGCTTTGCTTTCATTTAAAAAAAAAAAAAACATTATTTGGGAGAAATTCAGGGAAGACTGCAGAATAAACCTGTAACTTTGCAACATATAGCAGACTTTATTTTGAATCTTCCTCAAGCTCAAATGCAACATTGAAAATGAATTAAAATTCCTTATAAAATAAGAAAGAGCTCCAATGAAAAGCATCAAGCTGACACAATAGATTTATAAGCTACCAACAATTAATCACATGACTGCTTGTATATCATTCATGCCACTCGTCTCATTGCACACACTGCACTCCTCCAGTCGACTCCATTATTTTCTTTGTCTTTTGTCTTCCCACAGGACAGACGCAAAGAGAGGCTTTTAATACAATGAGCATCCATGAATCTTGTCGCATTTCATGCACATGACATGTGACACACAGGTACATCTCAGACAAATAGAATAAAAACATTTCAGTATGTTGAACCCATATATCATTTTAATTCATTACACATAGAGTGAAACATTTCAACCATTAAAATATTGATAGTAGTGGCGTGTAGATAATGAAAACCCAAAATGCAGTGTCTCAGAGGATCAATAAAAAAAAAAAGGATATTTTAATCAGACTTCTGAAAATAGTTTTTATTATTGGATTGCACTGAGTGCTGCATGAATGTGGTGTGGAAGTGATCAGCGCGTGGCTCTGCTCAGTTGTAATGGAAGCCCTGGTTGCTTTGACAGCAGACTTTAGCTCATCTACATTGTTGGGTCTGGTGTCTCGTCTTCCTCTTGACAATACCCCACAGATTCTCTCTGTGGTTCAGATCTGGTGAGTTTGCAGGCAAACCAAGCGCAGTAACATTGATTGGTTGTTGAAGCAGCTTTTGGTACCTTTGGCAGTGTGGAAAGATGCCAAGTCCTGCTGGAAAATGAAGTCAGCATCTCCATAAAGCTCGTCAGCAGAAGGGAATTTCCTGGTAGATGGATGTGCTGACACAGTGGACTAATACCAGGACATGACATGGCTTTTAAACCTCCATCCATATATGAACGAGTAGTTAAACACAAAATAAGTCGACGGTCATGTAATCATTACTTTGTGATGTGTTGAAGCCATTTTTTTTTTCATTTTCTGCTTTACCACTCTTAATTGCTGCATACCTTGTACAAGGTCTGAAAAGCTGACCGTAGCATTGTGGCTGATCCGGAGCATGCATTCGGAGGCTCGTACACATAAAGGGACAGTAAAGAGTATTTTTGCCTGACAAAAGCATCCAATTAAGCTGCTAATCTGCTAAAATGCCATTTCATAGCAGCAAACAGGCGTTTGAATCTGCACAAATAGCAAGGTGCAGGATTCTCCAGAGGTTCTCTATTTAGCCTCCAAAACATGCTCACAAGCTGAAACGGCTGCAGTGAAACCAGAAATACACAAGGACCTTTTTTCAAACTGTCTTATTTACTGATTAGTGCCATACAACCTTGTATTGTCCAGAGGGGTGGCTTGGAGGATTGCCACCATGTGCAAACAAGGCTGCAGCAAAGATATGGCAGAGTCATGGTTTCAGGTTAATTCCCTCAGTGGGGTTGCAGCTTGTTCTGCTTCATGTGAAATGCTAGTATTTTTAGACATAACATATGGTAGCCTCCCTTCATTACCCACCATGGATTATTACCATTACCTGAGCATTAACTGGTCAAATCCAGGGATAGATGTGTCAGAACTACATTTAGTATGTATTATCTTCCTTTGTGCATGTTTAAAGTCCTGCCTTGTACTGCGTTATTCTCATTTTCACCCATGTTTCCAGAGTAATCCCACTTGGCAAGGAGCAGACGGTGAACGGACACACTTTCCATGGGTTTATGTCGCATTCAAAGTCGTACCCGTGTCCGTACCTCAATGCTGCCTCGGCTATAGGCATCACCCGGGAAGATGTGACATCGTGCATCAAAAAACTTGACAAATGCTTGAAGACACTGAAGAAAGAAGGAACCGCAGCAAGAAGCAGCTCTCCGGTACCTGTGGTAAACCAGGAGGTTGCCGATGGCGACAGACTGGTCTGAAAATATGAAACATTTCAAGTTAAAGTTTGACTCTTCAACTACTTTGTATTTAATTTAAAATGTTTCAATGGTAAGTTTTGATGATTTGCCATCAGGATAGATTATTTGTGTCAGTGATTGGTGACAGCTGGTAATGAGATTTTGTCATTAGAAGCTAAAATGAATCGAGTTGATGGCACTGATTTTTTTTTTTTTTTGATGAAGATGTGATGATATGCCTGTAGCGTGAGGATAAAAGCTGCCTATATATGTCTCATTGTCATATCCCTTTGTGCAGCAAAATGTCCAGGCAGACATATTAAAGAAGCAACACAGATTACAAATCATCTCATGTTTGTAATTGTTCATAATTAAAAGTATTTTTCTAATCAAGAGATTCTGGATGAAATATTTAAACTCATTGTGTGAACAGGTGGTTTATAATGAATGCTTCTGTTTTGGGAACACATTAGGACTTCCCACTCGATCCTCAAAACAAAATAGCTTGATGTCGCAGAAGGCTGTACCGTGCAGTTGTAACGGGATCCAGAAACCACTGAGCCATTAACTCCATTTCAACCCCACATATTGGATTAGTGCATTATTTTCAGCCTCTGTAACAGAACACAGGGAACACAATCAATGAAAAACGCTAAACATAGACGACTGTTTAGTAGGAGAAATCTTCCTTGTTTGGCTCCATATTAAACCAGACAGCATGAACCATCTTTAGATAGAGATCTGATGAGATGAACATATGTAACACGCACCAGTGCTCTCAAATCCTAGTCCAGAGCATTAAGTGTCCTGGAGTATAAAACGGGCTTCTCTAAAACACCTACTCTAGATTTCTATCATTCACTGTCTCAAGTTCCTCCTGTGCCTTCTCCCACATCTTCTGCACCATCCAGCTCAAGCATGGATCAATATTCTAATCTATGTGTACATATACAGCTAAACATAGATCATGAATGCTGCTTGTCACGGTTTCTGCGTGTGTGTGAGAGCTGCAGACGTTTGTTGTTGTGCACAGATCAGAAAGTGTGTAGCAACGGCCGAACCAATCCACCTTGCTGCATCTGAAAGAGGGCTGAACTCTTATAGTTATGCTGTTGTATCAGCACATTTCCACTAAACCATTACCAAAACGTAGTGGAAAATCACCGTGTCGTGATGCCGCTGGCACAATGCAGCTTTTACCGAAGGGAGATGTTGCTTTCACAAAAAAACATGTTTAAGGCAGAAAATGTTGCATCTTGTTAGCTTAATGCAATCATTTTGTGCTGTATATGATTGCAATGATGGTTTAAATGCACTTTATTCTGGACGAAGGTGTCAAATGATGTGTAAAAGTTTTGGAAAGAGAAGCCTGCATGGTACTGAAAATGCTCACTAGTTTGTATCATATCAATCAGATAAAGCTTTTTTTTAAAGCTTAATAATTGGTGTAAAATGTCAAAACTAATTTTCTGCCTCACATTTCTTTGAGCTAAAATATCTTTTTACCTTGAATCATTTTTACCAAAACGTACAGCCTCTAGAGTATTCCTCTTCAGCCATCACTACACACACTCCAGCCTGAAATGTAAGGAAAGGGATGTTGCCTCATGATGAATACCACTCCAGTCTGGGCTTCTACAATATGTCAAGAATCCTAAGTGATGATGCAGTGGCCAAAAATCAGTTTGATGATTTTTCAAGCCTGAAAAAATCATTTTGATGCAAATAATTGGGTGTTTTCTTGCAGTGTTTGTATCAAATATTAATAAATCAACTCAAAGTAACATCTGTGTGTTATTGAAAAAGCAGGGGGGGATGGAATTATCTAAGAGGGATGTGTGTGCTGAGTTTTTCCAGATGTTTCCATGTCTTTAAAGTTTATATTTGGGATGCATTTACTCTTGTCACGAGCCTGCATGTAGGCTGCAGTGTGACTGTATGCAAGCATGAGTGCAGCTCTGCGTGCGGCGCCATGAAGGCGCTGTCCGTGGTGCTGCAGCTATGCACCTCTCAGAGAGAAAATCTGTAGCTTACACACTGTGGGAGAAAAGAAATATGTCTTTCTACCCTTTAATAAGTGACCATGCTTCAGTCACACGCATTAACTGCATGGCCAAACTTTCCTGCAATCTAATTGAGGTGCATCGCACTGTAAAGGAGAAATAGTGGCAAAAATATAGGTATTTATATAATATGATTATTTGTAATCAATAAATGCATTTGATCGAAGTGGTAAGAGCTAATACCATGCGATACATTTGTATAAATGTCCGCTTATAATGAAAATAGACGTGAATAAACGCGTAAATTGCACATTAAACTCAGTTGTAGCAGATATACGCTGCGTAATAAATCATTTCTGTCCATTTTTTTTCTATTAAATGTGTGGTGTGTGGTTGTTTTAACCAACAGTGATTGCGACTTAATAAATAATAAAAGCATACGGAGAGGAGCTGCAGCTGATTTGCTGATGTCAGGAAGCCAGTGCAGCATTTCATGGTGCAGGGTGGAAACGCGCGGTGTGCCATCAGCCTCGCTCGGTGCTCTCGGCAGAAAAAAAAAAAAAAAAACTCACACATGCAAGCCCGGCAAGAAACATGCTGCCAGCTCTTAAGATTTGGACATTACTGTCTTTGTCGTTGTGCTTCCTGTCTCAACCGGGTCATTTGAAAAAGGCTTTCAGATGTCCTTCAACATGCAGCTGCTCCAAGGAGTCAATCATTTGCGTCGGGTCCTCTTATATCCCAAGGCTATCCCCCTCAGAAATCATTTCTTTGTGAGTAACTATCCTTTTCCTACTGTATTTATTCGTTTGATCATTATCAATATTTGATTATATGTGTAATAATCAGCGGAGGAAATCTATTAACTGTATATTTGACCTGTAAATGAGTTTGTGGTATTGCAATCTATAATCTTTGCTCTCAGATTGTCCACTTCTCAGCATTTACAGATAATGCTCTTTGCTTGCCTTTATAGGAGTATGGTCAATGGGACTTTCACTGAGGTCAAAGAGGCTATGTTTGCCCACATGCCATCCCTTCAGCTACTGTAAGAATACTTTAACTCCCTTACATATTGCCAGCTCTGTACACATTTGGACTGAGTCACCTTACCTTATAAAGCTTTAAAAACAGTTCAAAGTTTATTTAATATAGGTTAATACCTGTTAAACACTGAATATTTCACATATAAATACAGTTTTGGCAGGTTTTATGTCACTACAGACATGCTCACTGTTAAACTTTCTGTTCTGCTTCACTGCAACACACAGAAATGACAGTAAGACTGTAAGTGCAGCAGAAAAGTTCATCAGGAAAGCAGAATTTTTAAAAGGGTTGGACACCTGGAAATGAATAATGGAGATCTAGTCTGTACTCACCAGAAGCCATTAATCTGTGTTGTTACTGCATTAGTGATGACCTGCATGTCAGCATAAACAAAGGCGTGGCAGATGGAGAGAATTAATACTAAGTCTTTTCGGGTTAGAAACAGATTTGGGTGATTTAACATCTTTCAAAGAAATAATTTTCAAACAATATATTTGTCTTGTGGGACCAAGCTGGTTTTATCTTAATAACTGAGAAGTTTATGTTTTTTTTTTACTGGATTTTTTTTCTCCACTTGAGCTTCTTTCAACTTGATCAGTATTCAGGAAAATATGAAAAGGAAGCCACAACCAGCAGAATATCTCGGTTCTGTATTTGTTAGGCTGAGAATATTTAGTTCTGCTTTGTTCACATATTTGATCTGAGTGAGCAGAATCACACTCATCTTCTGTTTCAGATGATGTATATAAGTGCAATACATTTAGATGCCAGCTGAAGTTAAATACTATTGTTTAATTTCTTTCAGGCTTTTGAATTCTAATTCTTTAACAACTGTTAGAGATGATGCATTTGCAGGACTTCCACATCTTGAGTACCTGTAAGTATATTCTTTTTCATCACAGTAAAGCAAATTTATCATTGTTATTATACATATAAAACAAGAAAAATGTGTAATTAAACCTAAAAACGTTGCTTGGTTACCTTCAGAAAAAGTATAGCTCATATGTTTTCTGATGCCTCCAGATTCAGATAAAAGGTTCTTTGCTCTTTATTTGATTTTCTTCACTATGAGTACACATTCTGACCAAAGCCCAGTGAATAATACAAAAAAAAAAAACACATTTAATATAATTTAAATCTTGAATAATTGATCTAAAACCTATTAAAAAACACAGAGGGATAAAAAACAAACAAACAAAAAAAAAAAAAAAACACATGTAACAGAGCTAACTAGTCTAAGTTTTGCTTTGATAATACTTTTCATCTGGAAACTGGAAAGTACGTTTTGGTCTGTATAAAACAAGCTGGGCTCTAACAGCTTTAAACATTTCCAGCACAAATATGACAGCTTCAAAAGATCGTAATGAAGCAAATCAAAGGAACACAATCATTTTTTTTTTTTTATGACTTCTGTCTGTTTTGAAGCTTAAAGTTTGGACTCCGGGAAAATGAAAAATGCCCTTTGATGTGATAATATTCTAGATTTGTCAAAGTTACAAGAGTGTCGGGACAAAAATAACAAATTTAAGTGCTGATCATCTGATTGTTTGCCCATCAATAGGTTTTTATTTGTGAGTTTAGTTTTAATGTTTTATAAGTGGGAATATTCTAAAATGACAGTGCCAGGATTTAATGAGTCATTGTCAAAGTCTGCTTCAGACAGAATGAGACATTCATACATGGACTGGCCACCTTAAGTCCAGACCTGAACCCTTAGGAAACTTTAAGATGTGCTGTAGTGATCTCACGTGACTCTCTCATCATATCTGCTGGATCTTGCTCTGCTTGGTGGAAACAAATGTGATGGCATTCATTTAAACATGTTTTTTTGTTGTTTTTTTTAATACAGTAGTGTTAATGAAGCCATATTTTTAATTTCAGGACAAATTACACATAAAATTTGTTACTATTTACTCAAATGCGGGCATCCCTTTTGAGTAAAATAAATGTTTAATTTAGTGAAGCGGCCATATAAAGTTAATCTGAATCTGAATCATACCCAGATCATTTTTATCTGATGTAGTTTTTGCTTCTTTCAACTGCAACATTTATCCAAACAAGAAAAAATCATATTGAATTTGCAATAAATAATCATTATAACTGTCATAAATTCTTCTTCTATTCATGTCAAATTGAAGTTTCACTCTTTATTTACTTCTATTATCTATCTGTCTCTATTTTCCTGTTTTATCCACAGGTTTATTGAGAGTAATAAGCTGGAAACCACATCTAAATATGCCTTCAGAGGACTCAGGGACCTGACTCACTTGTATGTTCCAAGATTACATAGAATATATTAAGTTTAAATAATGTTATTGCATTTTCTGATGACACATGCATTTCTTCATCCTGATTATTCCCAGGTCTTTGGCAAACAACAACATTAAAGCCTTGCCCCGGGACCTCTTCATAGACCTGGATTCACTCATAGAGCTGTGAGTTTGTCAAGTAGTATAGTGTTCAGAAGAAAATATTTATTTTTTCTCATATTTTTTCTTTGTTTTTGTGAAGAAGTTTGTCTTGCAATGACGTATAGTATTCCTTTTCTGCAGGGACCTGCGAGGTAATGCCTTTGAATGTGACTGCAGAGCAAAGTGGCTCATGACGTGGTTAAAGAACACCAACGCCACAGTGTCAGATGTCGTGTGTGCCGGACCAGAGGACATGAAGGACAAGCGCCTCAATGACATGAACAGCCTGCACAATGAGTGCATCTCAACTGGTGAGAAGCACCCGAGCCAGTTTGACCTATTCCAAGTCTAAGTTACATCAGTGTCAGGCAACTCATGTGGGTCGTGTTAGGAAGTGTGAAGGTTGTTCTTTATTTGTGACTTTGCTGTATCACTTTGTGAGTAAATTAGCTAATGACATGCTGCACCTTTCCACAGATTTTGTCCTTCATCAGTCTCTGGCATCCGAGTCTTTGTCTGTTGACACATTCAGCTATAAGAATGACGTTTATGTGACTATCGCTGCTCCCAGTGCTGAGAGCTGTATGGTTTTCCAATGGGACCACATTGAAATGAATTTCAGGACTTACGATAATATCACAGGTGAGAAAATGTCCCGATAAGCTAGCTTGGAATGCGAGATTTACTCTCTTGTGACATTTTTCATTTATGTTCTCTTTAGGTCAGTCCATTGTGGGATGCAAGTCTGTTGTCATTCAAGACGAGGTGTTTGTCATAGTGGCACAGCTCTTTGGTGGTTCCCGCATTTATCAATTTGATGAGGATCAAAGCAAGTTCAATAAGTTCCAAGACATTGAAGTGTCCAAGATTTCCAAGCCCAATGACATTGAAGCGTTCCAGATTGGCGCTGACTGGTATTTTGTGGTAGCTGACAGCTCAAAAGCTGGCCTGTCTACTCTCTACAAGTGGAATGATAATGGCTTTTACTCATATCAGTCCCTGCATGAGTGGTATCGTGATACAGATGCAGAGTTCTTGAACTTGGATGGGAAAGGCCATCTCATTTTGGCAAGTCGTTCCCAGGTCCCCGTGATTTACCAGTGGAGCCGGAGCAACCAGAAGTTTGTTTTGCAGGGCGAAATCCCCAACATGGAGGATGTTGTAGCGGTGAAACACTTCCGGATCAAAGAGGAGCTCTACTTGTCTATGACGCGGTACATTGGAGACTCCAAGGTTCTTCAGTGGAGTCCCAAACAGTTTGTAGAGATCCAGGCTTTGCCCTCACGAGGCTCCATGATTCTTCAGCCATTTTCTTTTAAGGAGCGTTACTACCTGGCTCTGGGAAGTGACTACACTTTCTCACAAATGTACCTGTGGGATGAAGAGAAGAAAGTGTTTGAACGCTTTAAGGAGGTGTACATCCAGGCACCTCGCTCTTTCACTGTGGTTTCCACAGACCGCAGGGACTTCATATTTTCCTCCAGCTTCAAGGGAAACACACAGATCTTTGAGCATATCATCATTGACCTGACCTTGTGAGGGGCTGTGCCTTATTGTCCCCCCCTGCAATCCAATGTCTTCCATACATTAAAAAAAAGAATTTGTAAGGGGACAAAAAGGACAAGACTCACTCAACTGTTAAATATAAAATACCTACATAGTTTTGACACAAAATTAGATCTTGGTAAACTTGTGTCTTTACTATTTCTTGATGGCCTTGTTCTATTCTTGGATCTTACGGCTCTTCTGATTTCAAGAAGCTCTATCATTTCTCAGAGACTGTAACTATTACCTAAAAAGTTCCAACTGACATGGATGGTGGAGAAAAAAAAACGAAAGAAAATATCAGATTATAGAAATATATCAATTAAGATGTATAAAATTTCTGTAAAATAGTTATTCTTAACGTGACATGTCAGGTCCTTTGAAAAAATTTGGTTTAGCTGTCCTCATGGCCTGTGGTAAAAGCCCTCGCAGAGCAAAAGTTCTAATGTTCTCATGGGCCAACAGTGCCTCCCTCTGGCCATGATATGTATTACATCCTTATTTTCAAACTGGGAATGTATTGAAAAACTTACCTTTAAATATCATAGCTGAGATCTCAGTGTGTTTAGTAGTTTTGTGGAAAATGCACCTGTAGGTGCTACAGACTAATACATACAGTCATTTAAAAAATGGTGTGCTGTTTTAGGAAGTCAAATATCCAGGAAGGGATGTAGCTGAACCCACTTTAACCAAACACATTAATAGAGAATCCCCATTTTGATAAAGGTTTTAGATCTGAAGACTCATTGTTAGTAAAGTAAAAGCTCTTGTTGATCAGGGAAACGAATACTTGTGTGTTAAAAAAAAAAAACATTTTATGGGCTTTCGGTATTTTTCTTGATGAATAGGCTTCTTATAGATGATGATGTGGCCTCATAAAGAAAACAAGGGTAAAAGCATCTTTTTAAACTTGGAGGCTTTCTTTGTTTGTTATGTTGTCTTAAACTTCTGAATGTTGACAACCTTCATGATGTACATAAAATCAGGATTGCAATGCCACTACCTGTTCTGAACAGATCTTTGCACTTACACAAATCAAATGTTACTGCAGCTTGCAAGAGCATGTTTTTAAAAAAATGGTGGTTGCCAACTTATTTTTAAAGAAGCCTAACAAAGAGTTTAAGAGCTTTTATTGATTAAATGAATGACATTGTAAACAAAAATAAAAAGAAGCTTTACAATTCTTTTGTATGATTTAGTTTAAGCTTACTGAATGTTATTTAAAAATCTACTGTAAGTTGATCATTTGACTAACTGAATAAATGTGTAAAATAACAGTGAAAGAGGTGTTTTTATCATTTATGTTCTAAAATATATTAATCTTTCCTCTTTCTATTATTTTTTATTTGGGAAATGTATTTGCATTATTTTTTGTGTGTCACTTTAAGCCCACTGTTAGGTCTGACGCTGTCATTAAGTAAGTTTAACTAAGTTAATCACCAATTCAAGTCTCAACTATCTCAGTACAAGTCCCGTGCCTTCCAGTGGGGCTTTGGAGAAGTTACTGGGTGGGATTTCTGTGTAAAGGGAATTTGACAGAAGAAAGTTTATCTGGAACTTGAGAAAACTTGAGAGAAAGAAAAACTTTCTAAAGAGAGTGTTCTTTAACGGTACATACAACTTCCAAAACAAAAGGTTTTATAATAATAAATAATAAATAATAATTAAACCTCCTGTTATTCACCTGTAATATTGTGTTACAAAGGTTTTCTTTGTAACAGGTCGAAGTGATTTGTTTCACCCCGTTTTCTACTTTGATTAATGCAATTAAAGGAGTATGGTAAGTTTTTTTTTACTCCTTTAAACCAAACTTGGTTAGTTTAATGTAATTGTGATTTGTGTGGTGTACAATGAGCTAAAAATCTCAGCACAATCAAGAACCCCCCCCTAAAAAAATGTTTTTTTCAAAAATTAATAATACAGAGCAAAACGACAAACAAAAATCTGTTGTATCCAGTTGAAAAGGGCTATGTACAAAAGTTGTATTTACTTTTGATACAAAACAGGTGCAAAATTTATGATATACATCAAGCAATGGATTT
Source organism: Kiunga ballochi (assembly GCA_037177335.1). Taxonomy (NCBI): domain Eukaryota; kingdom Metazoa; phylum Chordata; class Actinopteri; order Atheriniformes; family Pseudomugilidae; genus Kiunga; species Kiunga ballochi. The sequence goes on from JBAMIG010000005.1 coordinate 5,747,894, forward strand.
CATTGAAGTTAAAGTTTATTACTAAAAACGTCTGAGTTAATATTATCATACAATTTCTCAACTTAAGATTTTACTATACAAACTTACAAAACATAGTAGAGTGACACCAACTACATATTAGTAATAAAAGTATCAGCTCTTACAAAACAAAAAGGAAAAATGAAAAACAAGCATTGCTTTAAAATGAATACGATGTTCAGCTTCTTGTCTGAACAATAAACATTTATCTAAACCAAAATCCTAATTTTCCCATGCAGGTGAAATGTGATCCCACAGGGTTTTCTATTGAGACAGCACACAGGCTCGAGCATCAGTGGTTTTCACTCTCCCTTCAACATTAAGGATATGTTTATTTATATTTGGAACAATTCAGCAACAGGTTGATTTAAAGAGTTTTACAGAAACAATAAAACATTTATTATACCTATTATATATAAAAATTATTATAAAATTCTGATCTATTAAAAATTATTCAAGCTTAAAGAAACTGTGCAGCTTTAGACTTTTAAACACAATTCCAATGTTCAGTTTTTCTTTATTTGTGAATGTGATTTCTCTGTAACTCTGTAAATAACTGAGCTAGTGGGAAGTTTGACAAAAAGATGTATGTGAATGCAAGGATGCAGGTTTTCTCCCTGTAGCTATGGTAACATGGCAGTGTCAGGTATGGCTCACCATGTGAGTATAATGAGCTTACAAATTTACTGCTCTTAACTTGGTGTGTTGTCCACCTCTGTACTTTTATCACTTCATTGGTCTTTTGTTTGTTGTTTTTATGTTGTTTACAGTTTCCAGAAGAGCTTGTTCAGAAGATGGATGGCAAAAAGAAAGCCTACCCTGAAAACATTCTGGGATTGCTACGTTTCATATGCAACCTCCATGAGCACTAGTAAGTTCAAATAATTTCTGTTTTTATTTAAATCCTTATTACTTTAATAAAAAATCTGTTTTATTATTAAATGCCTTCTGAAGTGTTTTGTAGTTCTGGGCCCAGTTGTTCTGTTTATGTTGATTAGACATAGTCCGAAAGCGGATCATTTACTGCAAGTTTAATAGAAACTTAGAAAATACAGCTACACAAAGCAAGGAAAAGTTATTCCAATACATTTATATGGCTAAACATATGGTAATAAATGCTACTGTCAAGCTATTTTGGATATAAAGATTGGGAAATTTCCCATTAATCAAAATGTTTAAAATAATGGAGTCTTTTTTATGTCATGGCCTTCATTACACTATATTCATGTCAGACTAATGGTTTGAAGAACCATTAGTCTGAAGAAGGGTTTAAAATTAATCCCAGGTGACATCAGGTGAGTGACATGGTACACCTGGACAGGTCCCCAGTCTATCACACAGACAAACAACCATACACACTCACACACACTTCTATGGGCAACTTAGAATCACCAATCAGCCTATCCCCAAGGTGCATGTCTTTGGACTGTGGGAGGAAGCCGGAGTACCCGGAGAGAAC
>JBAMIG010000005.1:5773789-5796657 GCA_037177335.1 Kiunga ballochi
AAAGGGGGAAAAAAACATAAGCTATGTGTAAATGACATGTATGTTTGTTTTTTATTTCACATAGGCAGGGTATTGAAATGACCCTGGTGGTTCAGAGTTTCTTCTGTTTTTTCTTCCAAACATTGCTTGATCCAGGTTGTGGTCCAGACCACACCCCAAAATATATTCACTTGTTACTGATTCCAGATTGGAAATTTCATGAAAATTCCTGTAATTAAAATAATCTCTGAGAGACAGACAAAAGTACACCCCTGAACAAATAATGTGTCAACATCTTGTAAAGGTATTAATAATCATTTTAGAAATGTTTCATTGTCTTCCTGATATTAAAAGAAAATTCAATAGCAAAAAGTAGTTGATATGAGCTACAATATTATTTTAACAATCAGTATTAGTCTACAGTTTTACAACCCTGTACTTAAAAGCAAAAGTTGACAAACAAAAACAAAAAGAGAAACAAGAAGAGGTTAAATGATAGAAATGAAAGGCTGTTTAGAAGAGGGGTGGTCTTTTGCAACACAGCTGACTCAAATCAACGGGTAATTAGCACACCTGTGCCCAGTTTGGTGTTGAGCTCAATGCGATCTCCAGATTAGGTCTGATGCACATCCGGTGTGTTGCAACAGGGAACAGTTGTGGAACTGGAGCTGAAACTCAATGGGACTTTGTGTCATTTGAGTACTAAGGCAGGAAAAGCTTTCCTAAAAAAAAACCTTAACATCAAACTATTAACCTGCAAATAAGCATAATGGACTGTTAAAATTAACTTTAGAGAAACTTTTTTTTTTGTTTTTGGTCTGTCTTGATTTAACCAACTCCGACATCCCAGACTTCCTGGTTCCACATCAGTTTACTGAGCATCCAAACAATATGGCCTGCATTCATAAAAATATGCCTCTGCTCACCATTCAATGTTCTTATGCATCATATCACCCAGTCATCCTTTTTTTTCCCACACTCTGCTGTTTGTTTTTGTGCGGCACACTTGAATAGCAAGAGGAACATGTTGAGCTTTGCCTATTCCGTTTATCTGAAAAAGCAAAGGCTACACACTTGCATCTGTGTGCATATACCATGGTGTGTATATTTGTGATGGTTTGTTGTGCACAGTCTCCTGAGTAGCATATGGAGTCAGCCTGAGAGGCGTACAGCCATCACTAATGAAGACAGATGACAGGGAGCTCAATCTTCCTGTGAGCAGTGCAATGCATATGTGAGTGTATGTTTGTACGCTGTGTGAAAGTACCTCTATACATGTGTTCCATTCATTCCAACATGTCTTAAAAAAAAGACAATCTTGTCACCAGCTTCTTTGTTTTCTGCCATCATTTATATGTGAAACTAACAACCCGGTCTGTTTCTTTCTTGCAGGAACACGAGACAATATAACGCTGAATGAAAACCTTCAGCCAGAGCTCCATCCAACACCCATCGCATCTCTGTCAAATCCACAACCCAGACAGCAGCCACCCAAAGGTGAGTGTGCACGGTGGACTTGTGTTCAGCTGTTTGTTTGTTTTTCTTTTCAGAGGTTGACGAGAATCCTCCCAGCTGATGGCATAAACACTCCAATTATCCAGCGTGTTCCTAACACCCCTTTTCTGTCTTCCATGTTTAACCCAAATCCCTTCCTTTGCCGCCTCCTCTCTGCTCCTCGCTGGTGCAAGCTGCCCAAATGCCATGGCATTTTGGAAATGCGAGGCAAATTCTCGCCCACTGACATTCAGAAACTTCTGCCATCTTCTCTTTGAAAGGCAATGGTGGGGGTGGGGTGGAGTCATAAATATGGATACCACTTCCAGTAATGTTGCTTTCTTCTTGCGTGTGTTTTTGCGTGTGTATGTGTGTGTGGGTGAGAGGTGGCTGGGATTATGAGAAGAGTCTTTAACCTTTTTTTCGCTGCACATCCAGAAATATGGGTCAAAGTCCCAAAGTGGAAGCATGTTTTGGCAAAATAGCAGAACTAAGCTGTTGCTGAGACGCACAGCATCGCACTAGTCCCCTTTGTCTGGGGCGCTCCTACTATATTTAGCTTGTTGCCATGGAAGCTCTTCAGGCACATAAGTAATTGAATTAACTTTCTACATTAGTACAAGGATCCAACTTTTGCTCTTTTTTTTTCTTACTTCACAGCCGTGCCCATGTGTATTGGCACAGTTTCATTACAAAGGTCAAGCTAAATAAATACAGTTGAAATTAGCTGGAATTGACAAAAACTATGTAAAAATCCTATAAACATCCAGACATTGCCATTGAATTGTGGTTCAACAGAAATATTTAAGAAAACTACCATGATGGAGCCCTTAAAAAATATTTAATTGAACAACCCTTTAGGTTAATCACTGCAGTGGTGGGTGACTATTGTAAATTTAGCTCTTACTTTAATGAGAGGGTGCCAGTACGCTGAAGTATAACTCTATATAATTCTGTTTTTGCTTGTACTGTAAATACTTGTGATGAAAATTCTGTTTTTTAGTTGTGAAAATGGAAAAACCGTGATAATAAAGCATTAAAAAGTAGCTTTCACTTTGACACATTTTACTAGAGGAGGACTGCAAAACAGCATGTTATTGTTCTGCAGTTATCTGTCTCGTAGCACAACGCAACGAGGACAGAATGAGGCGAAAATGCCTAATTTCTAATGGGGAATTGGCTTCTGATCAAGTGGGCAATTAAAATGACCAGTCATCTAATTTTCCTTCTCCCATTTCTGTCAGGTGACAGAAGTTTACATGATTCATCTTGGGACTGCCCCACCGCTGGCAATGACCTTGGCACAGATGGCGTCAGCAGGGAGGACGCACCTGCACCACTCAACAGCCTGGATCCTCTTGAGGGGGTGGAGACAAATGGGATTGACAGGAGACAAACGGTGACCCCGACAGACGATCCAGAGCTAGAGGATGGGCGTAGTCCGGTGGAGGAGGCAGGGCGTGAGGTCGAAGGAGTGGAGGATGAAGAGCTGGGTTCCACAGTGGAGGAAGGAGAAGAAGCAGCTCTGGCACTAGATGTCCCTCCCACTGAGTCAGACCTTCAGTGGCTTTCAATTGAACAAGCCTCTGTCAGGCATTTAGAGGTGGGTCAGCTTCATTGCAAGGACAGTGAGTCTAATAATGAATGTGAACATGAAGAAGCATCACTATCAGTCGTGAGGAGCGAGGCCACGGAGCGGTCCAATCCAGCCAAATGGGACATTCACTGTCCATCTGCACAGGGTAACACCTGTCAGAGTGACAATTTGGTATGAATTACATCATAGAAAGATTTAAAAGCAAACTTTAATCCTTGTCGTTGTTCCTGATGATGGCATTAATCGTTCCTAGTTGCAGTCCCACAACATAAGCTCTGCTCATTAACTCCCTTCCCTGCCAAGCAGCTCTCTTTTGGTCAGTAAAACAGAGAAAACACTTTTTCTACTGCTGCTGACAAAGGCAGAGATGCACAGTGTAGATAAGCAGCAGAAAATTGAGCAAAATCCATGCCCTACAGGAAGAACTTAACTAGAAGAATAACAAATATGGCCGCATCAAGTGGTCCCATATTCCATTTTTTCTTTCCTTGCGAAAATATAATCCTAGTTAAACTCAATGCTGTACTTCATTTGGGATTCTCTAGTTATTCCAGATCGGTAAAACAAATTGTTGAATGAATGTGTTTTACATATTTGTACATTAAAAATGCTCCAGATTGGTTTGTACGCCTCTTAATCTGGACGCGTATATCATTCCAATTTCACTTGTACCTGTCAACAATCAGCCATTAGATGCCATTACACGTGCCTTATATGTCAGAATACTTGATTTGTAAATACGGATGCAAAAAGAAACATTGTTGGTTGTTTTCCTCCCTGCTGAGGGTAATTATTTTGATACAAATGTCTGATTTACTGAGTGCAGTAATTTCCTGTCAGACAATGGTGTATTTTATCTTATTCTAGGAACTAATATGTCAAACGCAAGAAAATGAGGAAGTGATACAAATGTTTAAATATGAATAAATCGTAATTTGTTTGAAAGCCTTTTTGTTTCCATTTCACACTGTACCACATATGAAAGGTAGTTCTGCTTTTAACACATTCATATGGACAGCCTCAAAATAACTCTCAGAAATCGTCAGCTCTGCTTTTGTGAACCTCAGACAGGACAACATTCCTAAATGTTTTTAAAAAATATCTCTAACATTTGAGCAATTACATCCTAATGATTAGAAATTAGGCTAAAACTGCTGTGTTGTTATGCTTAAACACGTAGCTTTTGGCAATGCTGGCAGCACAAATACAACTGTAACTAAACAAACTTTTCATTGTTGTCTGGTGACATAAATTCACCACCATTTTTTCATTCAGGAGTATCAAATGGATGATGTCTTTAGAGCACTTTAGGTCATCTGACCAGGCTCATTGTGTGTCAGATTAACTTATGCTCTGGTACAATAGGAATAAAAGTTGTAAACTGTGTAGTTGGAGTTAAAACACACACATAAGCACACTAACACATATTAGGTTTGAGAGTGATGTTCTCAACCAGAAAATGCAATACAGTGTTCACAAGCTTGTTTCTCATTCATTTGTAGTTAGCTGACACAAAGCATGACCCCGTTTCAGTTTTGGTGGAAATCCAGATTGCTCTCCTGAAAACTGAAAAGCAAACCCATAGAGGTTGAATCACTTCCAGACAGATTTCTCTAATTGTTTCCATTTTGCCTCATATCTGGAGGTATACAAGCAAAGCTTCTCAGTATAAACAGACACGTTTCACACAGCAGAGGTTTTTGAGTTCTGATGTAAGAATATGGATGCACAAACACACCCATCTAGTCCTGCAGCTAAAGTCTAAAACCCAGTGTGGACTGAAAATCAGTGGCGAGCCGTACTCGTCCTACTCGCAGGTGACAGCTGGCCTCTCCAGGCAAACACAGCGTCAAAGCCAGAATGCATGAACTGCTTATTCTGCAGAAGGCCACTTGCTATTTTTAATCTCTGACATAAACTAGAGGAAAGAAAGAAGAAATCAAGCTTGGGGGATCTATGGTGCGTACCCAGTGTTGTCCCCAAGCCAGACAGCTGATTTGGCAAACAGCAACATGCTTTTTTATTTATTTATTACATTTTCCAAAGTTTAAGTATGTGACCAGATGGAAACTGAACAAACAAAATTGCTAAATGATAGCAGCCTGCTGCTGAGTCGTAATAATTATTTTATTTTTGATTATATACATGCATGTGGATGACTTAAGGAAAGAAATTAGCTTCCCAAGTCAAGGTTTTATAATTCAGGGAAGATATTATTGATTGGAATCATATTTGGTGCTTATTTTGGTGATCTGGCTTAAATGCGACACAGATTAAACCAGATAGCATCACAGTAAAACGGCACAATATCAGACGGTTCATTAATATTGATACAGACTCAAAAAAGTGCCAAACTCGTATGCCTATTTACCATGTTTTTACATCTGCTACTATGACATCAGGTCAATTGGAAATTATCAGTTTGTCTTTATTATTACAGAAAACTGACACTGACACAGGCGGGAAGACGTGGTTGCTTAAAAAAAAGTTTAACTCCAATAACTCCAAGATATATTCTTGCTTAAAATTCAGGACATTGTCTCTGTCAGTATTAGCCAGCAGGATTTCATTGTCTGAGGTTTGGTTTTGTCACACAGTTCATAGATACAAGCTGCCACCACAGAACGCCTCCAGAGAGCAAAGGTAAATTGCAGGGAGCCTCTGCTACTGATTAAATGAGCCAACAGTACCAGCGAAAAACCTGTGCTAAAAATGATAGCTCCATATCTGTGACAGCGACACTCCCCACTAGAGGAGGAGAAAATATAAGCAAAAGTGCTGATTGGCCCCTTGGTGCCAAAATCACTCTGTATGTTTGCTTCTGCTATGTGTTTCTAAAAGCGATACCAAGGGAGGAATCATTTGTATGTTTGTGCAAGATGTCAGTGTGATGGCTTAAGCTTTGTGCAGCTCTGATGAGTTATTTGCATCCACTCATCATGGACATGAATTTCATAACAGCATTAGGGTTTTACATGTCTTTTCAGGTCTTCCTATGTGGGCCAGTTTGATTGTACACCAACCCCTGTGGAAATAAAAATGTTCCTGCACAAATGTATTTGGGATTTATTGAAATACACACATGACAGATTATCCACACATCCAGTCAAATTTATATTGCATTGCTGCTGAAAGTTGCCAAATGTCATTTATTAATGTAAGTTTTTATAATGATCTACTGCTAGTTCCTTGACAGCACACAATTAATTTAATTGCCCAACAATAATAATGGGAAAAGGTGCAAGGAGCATCTTATTGTCTCTAAGAAGTAGGATAGAAGATTTAATATCTGGGAGAAAAATTAAACATGTCCATCTTGGCTGATTAATTACATGTTTTTCCAAGTTAACAAAGTCTGTTTTTTCTTACCAAGGATCTGGGAAGCTAATTTTGCCTGTTAATTCACAGATGAGGAACGGGAATAGTTACATATTTTGAAGTATGTTTTATGGTTATACGATAAATGATTATTAACAGAATGTCTTATAAGCTACATCGATACAAGCTTAAAATGTTTGTGCCTGGATTTGGGCATATTAACTCACATGGCACCAAAGTATATGAAATCTGGACTTTAGCTCACAACTGCATGCAGAAAATAAGTGTTAAAGTAATATTTTTTTTTGTGTTTTTGTTTTGTTTTCTGTTGGGAGATCCTTCCTTATGGGAAACTGTTCTCCTCTAAATGCCAAAATAGCTTTGATGTTGGTTTGAAGATGGACTCAACAATGGAGGTCACCTCATGCACCATCAATCACTGCCTGGCCAAAACCGCAGCATACGGGTCTCCTTTACTCAGATAGGAAGGTCAGAATGGTCCTATTCAAAAGGAGAAAGACTCATTCAATATCTTGTTGATAAACATAATTGTCTAACTCCAGACAGGTAATATGGGTTGGACATCTATAGTCACACAAAAGCAAAGCAAGGTACAGCGGTCCTAATGATCAGATATTTCTTATTTTATTTATTTATTTTAATAGCTGCATGAACACAGTCACGTTGTCGAGCACGGTGTTGGCAATGTCATCATTTAGAACTGTTTTACTGTGAGCTGAGAGATGGATCAATGTGGTTGTATCAATAAAGAGTAACGCTGAAATCTTCCGCATTTAACCGACTGGGCATCCGAACCTTTGTGTCCCAAAATGACAATGAACCTGAATTAATGTCACAACTGGTTGTGGAAGACGTTGTTTCCACAGTTCATTTAAAAAGATATGTGAGCACATCAAAGTGTAATCAGTTTCCACTCTAAAGGATGAAAACTAAAAGTGCTCATAAGGTTTAATAATTGTACAAAAACCAGGTTGTGTGATATTAGAGATATTAGCAGTCTGTGTTCCTGAGGTAGGAGAGGTGTGGATAGTGAGAATGAACCCTATCCAAGCCAAACATTTAGCAGAGGTAATTACCTTCCCTGTGAATAATGATCAATTCCCTCGCAATCCATGCACTATTGTCTTAACTTGCTTTTCATGCTTACCTGGATTTTATATCATGTCGTACTTCAGAGACACTCAGAGATGTGTTGGCTTTCTCCCTGGGCATTGTAATTTGAGCCGAACAACTTTCTGCTTCACTGCTAACATGACTGTTAATATCTGGGATAATGGAGGGAAGTAGTATGCCAGCTTTTCCTTCTTATTCCTTACAGAGTTAATTGTACTCAACAACAGGGTAATGTGCATGACTGCGCCATTTACACCTGTTTCTGGTATTGTTTGAGTTGGGATGGGCAGTTTTTCACGGGTAAACTGCTTCAACCTCATGTTCCCTCTAACCATAAAGGCTGGACTGTCTAAAGAAACATTACACAAAGGAATATTCTCATTTTGTGTTTAAACTAAAAGCTGTAGCTTCTACTAGATAAATATAACAATAGTATCAACCAATTCATTAAACGTAGACAATGCAGCCATTTATTCTGAATAATCTATTTAAAGATTCAAAACTGTTATATACCTAAGTAGTTCAGCAAGTACCTTCATATAATGGGATTGCTTGATTTTAGTGAATGTCTGTATTTGTGCTGATTGTTCTTTGGTCGCTGTGACCTCCCTCAGTGGTTTCTGTATCTCCAGGTGCTCAAATTGAACCTGACTGTAGCAACAGCAACTCCCACAGCCCTGCTGTGAAGTAAGGCAGCCAAACTTGCAAGATGCTGTGGAGGAAGAGCTTGCGGACAGCCGATAAGCAGAGATGCCATGCTGGGGGTCAGCACATAGCCTGACCATACAGTTAGATCTCCATTAAGATAGGAAATGGTTGGGCTGCTGTGATAAGAGCTGACAGGATGTTGTGATATCAGTGATGGGGCACAAGCCGCAGACACAACAGCCTATAATAAGCAGACCAATCGGGGTGGAATTGCACTTGTTCTGAGCATCGTTTTATGTTCATAAACTGTGATGATTAAAATTTTACATTTTGTGATTTGCAGCAAAAAAATTAATTACAAAAAATCAAAATAAAATGAAATATGAACTTTCTATAATTACCATAAATTGCATGTGTATTCTTCACATCCCTCTACATTTAATTACCTGTAAAATCAAATGAAGGTAAATTGATAAGGTAAAGTTAAGAAAGACACATTTATGTCAGGGCTGACGATTCTTACAGGGTATCAGGAGGAATGCACAAGTTGTTTAAAAACTAGAAAACTAAAAACTTTAGAAAACTATTTTACTATATATTTAGGAATGAACAATTCTTAACTTCTTAAGTATTTTCAGTAATGCCGTGATGTCAGTATAATAGTAAGATCATTTAGAAAAACCAAAATTATCAAACCAAATTAAGAAACAAACCGTTCTTGCTTTCAGCAGTCCATCAGGTGGGACTTTCAAAGTCCAGAGAATATTAGAGGAGAGGAAAAACAACAAACTGCTCCTAATTTATCAGTCAGCTATAAGAGAACTATCTCTCTCTCTCTCTCTTTATATATATATATATATATATATATATATATATATGTAAATAAATAAAATTAAAGTGACCTTCGGGCCTTCAACAAAAGCATAATGTCAAAACTAGTTTTTGTTTTTGTTTCTTTGGGAAAAAGAATAAATTACATTTTGATAAGTACTATATAAAAAATGTTAATCTAGATTTTAATTGGGTACCTCTGTAACATATCAAATTAAAGTAGATACTCAAATAATCCATTTAAAAATGTGATGGTTTTATTCAGACTCTATTGAACCCAGACATAGATGAAAGGTTTAAGGACAGAAAGGGGCGAGGCTGTGGATGCTTATGCGAGTGGGTCCGCACCATTCTTTTATGTAGGTGAACCGGCGGAGAGCCGGGTGGGCGGAGCTATAACTTAATTGAAAACGTGGCTCAGCCGACGATCCGTTCAGATCTTTTTTTTTTTTTTTACCGTCAATGATTCAGATCCCACAGTATGTTCAGCGTGAACAATCCTTTTTAACCCTATGCTTCGGGCAAAGAAATGAGTCAGTTTTCAGATATAGGCCTACTATAAAAGTATAAGACATTATAGCCTGGCGTTTATATAATTCGGATAATTAACTTTCCTTTGATTTCTATAACAACTTCTGATGATTTTATGATTCTTTGCAGCTGGTTTAGGCAGTAAAATTAGAGAACTATTTTTCCCCATCAGCCGGATAACTCCCCCCTCCTCTGCCGCCGCTCATCATCACTTCCCCGGGCTGGTAGTAAACAAGCGGACCCAGTGTGTGCACTGTTTGGCGGTCACATCATCCCGACTCAGGCGCTGCAGACCTCCTGTATCCTCCATCCACCGCGTGCCAAAACAACTGTGTTGTGTCAGGAGACCCAGCGTTATACTTCAACTGTATTCACGTTAATCGCTAAAACCAGGAGCGTTTACGAGCAGCGCATTAGTCAAACAGTCTATCGCAGCTTTCGAGTCATTTTTGTCAAGGATAACAATGATGAGGTAAGCGCTTCCGGTCGCCATTTTGCCGGTGTTTAATGGTTGTGAATGGGATATGGGAAATATGAATGCGATAATTAGCTACTGTTTTAAGACAGATACCTGTTTCAGTATGTCCAAGAGATATTGTCTCGACTTGGGACGAGACTGTTTTGCGAGTAAAGGGTGGCCCACTGAAGGCTATATCACGCTAGCTTTAGCTGGTAAACTGTTTGAGCGATTGAATGCTGTTTGTTGTTGTTTTGAGCTAGCAGTGCTAATGTTAAACGTGTTTAGCCAGTTAGAAAGGATGAAAATAGTTGCAGTAAATCCATGTGTGATGTAAAGCCACTTGGGTTATTCTTGTGGGACAATATTGTGGAGCCGTGTTTATACAGAAAAAACATTTTATATCAGTTGTCCGACTAGATGTGCTATGTACATGGAAAGCCTGCACTAAAACGTGCCACAGTTGTGTCTGACTTGCATCACAGCCCTAAGGTCACTAGACTTAACCCATTGATTGACCTCTCATGGTACTCAACAGGGCTTCACTGGAATAACTGTCCTCATAAATCTTTTCCCCCAGTGGAAACTGTTGTCATAAAATGCTCTCAAATGTTTGTTGATGAATGAGTGGCAGGATAGTTTGCTATCAGTGATGTAATCTTCCTCTGTCTATGAATGTGCAGCTTTTTAAGTAGCAGAGTCCATCTGATCCAAACAGATGCCTGTTTTTGTGACTTTGCAATCAAATCATTCGGCGTTCCTTTATTGAAATGCTTTTTTCTTACCTTAACCATAAAACAAATCATTTAAACAGTGAAAAAAGTGCATTGTTTTGATATTTAGCAGGCACACAATGCTCTGACCTTTATATCCAGTGATATCCTGTAGTTCTATAATGCTGCAAAGTTCAGACTTATGCATGATTTTATAAATGACTTATTCTTTATTGTCGTGTGAAAATTCTTTGGGAGAAATGTTGCAGGTGATTAGCTCAGCCATGACCTTTGCTTGCACGACTCGATTAAGTTTAGCTTATTTAAAACAAACGTGCAGCACATTAACATCTTGCATGTTGTGCCTACCGTATCTGATTATGTGCATCTGATGGTGTATTGTTGACCCTATTGGAAACTAAATTGGTTTGTTTACTTCACAGTGCCTTTTAAAATTGTAACCTAAAATTTTTATTTTTTTTTTAAAGGCGTGACAGAGAACGTGATCGAGATAGGGACCGTGACTGGCTTAGAGACCGTGACAAGGATAAAGACGTGAAGTCATCCAGGCCAGCTATAGCCAGCTTAGGCTTCTATAAGCAACCCTGTATTCAGCAGCAGATGAACCCCTTCACCAGCCTGCCCCACACGCCGCGCTATTACGAGATCCTGAAGAAACGCCTGCAGCTTCCTGTGTGGGAGTACAAGGAGAGATTTACAGACATCTTGGTGCAGAACCAGTCGTTCGTGCTGGTGGGGGAGACGGGCTCTGGAAAGACAACACAGGTATAAAGGCAGGATATTAAAACATATTTGAAATGCAGAATCTTTTTGGAACTAAAACGTATCTTTGGAGAAAAATACACCACGTTATAAAGACTTTTTTTTTTTTTTCCCTTAGTGAATAAAATGGGTATTATTATTGTTGTTGTTATTATTATAATACACATAATGTGATTTCATGGTTCCTGGGGAGTTTTATTTCCATTAATTAACAGTTAATTTAATTTTTTTTTTTTTTTTGCCAGAGAAGTGCCTGAAAACTGACTGCATTGCAGCATTTTTCTCAGATGAAAGTAACTAAACTAAGGTTGAAATTATCTTTGGAATGTTTTTTTCGACTTGGTTTTACTATTTTTGTACACATTGTTTTTAACTGGTTGACGTTAAAAAAGGTATGAATCCGTGCTTATGGGCTCTAAGCCAAACTGTACACATGATTAAAAATGGAAGTCTTCTTATGGTGAGTTGCTCCTGTTTTGAGAAGCCTAATAGCATGGCCTTAACATAGATTTTGCAGTACACGGTCAAGTTTAGCAATGACTTTTCAAGAATATGACTCTTTCACCTGATGTGTCAACGTAATTTTTAGACAATTTTACATCTTAAACAATCAATCTATCAATCCATGACATTGCAATGGATTTGCAAAAGCAAACCAGATATGTCTTCCATCTTCCAGATCCCTCAGTGGTGCGTAGATATGGTGCGGTCAGTGCCGGGACCAAAGAGAGCAGTGGCCTGCACCCAGCCCAGGAGGGTAGCAGCCATGAGTGTCGCCCAGAGGGTTGCAGATGAGATGGATGTCATTCTGGGACAAGAAGTTGGTTATTCTATCAGGTTTGAGGACTGCAGCTCAGCCAAAACTGTGCTCAAGTAAGATACAGAAATATTTTGTATTATTTTTTATTAAAAGTAAGATTTTTTTTAAACGGATTGATAATAAAAAAATCAATACAGTTAATATGAATCTGAAGGTTTAGCTAGAGTGCTTCCATATCAGTTATTAATGCCTAATAAAGGATGTAATTACCATTTTTTGCTCTATTTTTCCCTATATAGCTCACTGCTGTTTGAACTGATGGATATCCATGTTAATATAAGTATTATTATGCTAATGGTTTGAAAGTAGTTTAGAAAAAGAGTAGCGAGGTTCTTTTATTAATGTCATTTTAAGGCTCCTTTATCAGATAATGCACTGGTACATAATAGAGCTTCATTGTACTGTATAATGAATGTTTGCTGTGTCTCCTCTGCTCTCAGGTACATGACAGATGGGATGTTGCTGCGGGAGGCTATGAACGATCCCCTGCTGGAGCGCTATGGTGTCATCATTCTGGATGAAGCCCACGAACGCACATTAGCTACAGATATCCTCATGGGGGTCCTCAAGGAGGTAGTACGCCAGAGGTCTGACCTTAAGGTAGAGAGTTTTCTTTTGTTTTTGTTTAGTTCTGTATTTTATGGTCATAATTTTATGGTTAACTTTGAAATTGTTTTCGACAGTAGTTGGTGGTAAAGATGTTGTTTACGCCCAGATGTTCCTGTTAATGCCCATAAAACTCTTGTTAAGGTCGTAAACGTTTCTTTCATTGTTGGATAAACGATGATGGTCAGTGTTTGTGTTCCTCATCCATCGTTTCTTTTCGGTTTGTCGCATATATCCCCCCACCCCCGCCATTGTCGCCACGTCTGACAGCTGTTTGTTTGTTGTGTAAAGAGAGGTACTGCTGTTAGACTAATAAACGCACAGTATCACAGAGAGTCTCTCAGAGTTCTTCACCATTTTAAGCCAGTCAGCCAGGAGGAGAGCTGCAAGCTGAGGGTGTGGATGTGATGAGCGTCGAGGCAGGCAGAGGTTTTATAGGCGAGAATGTGCCAGATATAATATTCATAAAGCAGATGGATAATGACTAGTTGTTTGTCAGTGTGGAATCAAAGGTTAGATTGTTGTTCGCCGACTGTTAAATGAGGTCTAGGTTATTGGAAATGATCATCCACCACCACCCCCCCTCTCTCTCCTATCTCCTTCATCCCTATCGCCTCCCAAATTTGAAAGTTTAATTTGCCTTGATTAAGAGCAATTATGATGTCTCGCAGAGCGTAAAGCGAAATGCAGAGACGCTGGCCCCTGAAAATGTTAGAGATTGAAAATGGGAGACTCATTTCCCATCAGAATTCTAATGTACACTGTCTAATGACTCAGCAAAAGAACATTGTGTACCCGACACGATGAACAAGGACCGCCTCAGCTCTGTGTAGGTCACTGGCTTGGATTGTAATGCCAACTTGTGCATTACAGAGAACATCTCTAGTTTATGCCGACACCCTCAGTTTGAATCCTAAATCAACGAGACGTCCAGATTGCCCGGGGTCGTGGGCTCTTTGCTCATCATAAATTTAATTCCACCCTTGTTTTTTAGTATTCGTCCTCATCCTGAGTTGTTTTCAATCCATATAAAATGTTAACTGACTTTTCTCTTGAGTGATCGCATCCATTATTGTTTTTTTTTTATCATCTAAATTTCTATCCCTGCTTTTCTTTCTGAATATTTCCCAACTGGTTAAACGCTTTTCACCATTTTCTGCTCAGGTGATTGTCATGAGTGCGACGCTCGATGCTGGCAAGTTCCAAGTGTACTTTGACAACTGCCCACTGCTGACCATCCCTGGACGCACACATCCTGTGGAGATTTTCTACACGCCAGAACCAGAACGAGACTATCTGGAGGCAGCCATCCGCACCGTGATCCAAATCCACATGTGTGAGGGGGATGAGGGGGACGTTTTGCTCTTCCTTACTGGACAAGAGGTATGATCATAAGGTTTATAGCTGCAGTTTTTTGTCACTGGTTGTCTGTAGTGATGCAAAATGTTTTAGGTATACATTACTTTCATATTAAAGTAGTTGGTTTGATGCCACTCACATGTTTGTAGAGGAAATGGCTAAAAGGAAATGAAAATCGGTGAATTTTAATGCTTGTAAATGTTAATGCACAAGCAGGAATTCTCTTCAGAGGGAAGAAAAAGGTCCTAAGATTGATGGATGCAGTGACACTGGCTGTTGGCTGTTAGGAAACCATCAGGATTTGCTCTGCTTGTAAAGGAAAGTGGTGTTTAAAAAAAAAAAAAAAACAAGTGACCCATATTTTGCCCTTCCTACAAATCTCTAAAATTAAGTCATTTATTATTTTTTCCTTCCTGCAAATGTTGTCCACTGATGTATAATGGAGGGCAGGGTCCATGCCCAATGTGATGAATTTTGTCACAGCTGGGTGGCCACACACACACACACACGCACGCACATCCACATACACACCAAAAGGCTCCAACAAATGTCTCAATCTCCTGATCACTGGACAGGAGAAGCCTGTCGGATCCAGCTGTGATTGCGTTGGCATGATTGGTCTCTCAGCAGTCTGACAAAAGGGCGTTGGAGACTAAAGGAGAATACCCCTGGTGGGATTTGAATGGACTTTTTTTTTTTTTTTGCCTTTAGTGTTTACGCCTTGCACAGCGTTAACTTCTCTGCTGATCTGGTGTACTTGTGGTTTCCTCTGGTTATTTATTACCAGTAATAAGTTGTCATTTGACGCCAGCTTGACTGGTGTAGACCACCGATGTCTGTTTTCATTTCTCAAAGCAGAATCAATATGCGGTTTGTTACAAAGAAGATAGTCATTTGGGGGGGGGGGTACTGTATTTGAAGTAGCCTCCTTTGAGGTCTGACGATTGATTTTAGATTAAGTGTTATCCCAGCTGTTTGGGAGACCAGAATTGTTGATGGTTACTCATGTCTGGGAAGAAAAAACTGAGATAGTGAGATGAGATTTTTTTTCCTATTTGATGAATATTGTAGATTGATTTCCCCCCCACCTCCCATGCTGTGTAAAGCTAAAGCGTTACAGAGAGCACTCCCACGGTGAGTTCATTATCACCCGCTCCTAATTGGGTTAAAGAAGTTAATGTGTGGTAGGTCTGGCAGAGATGGTTGTTCAAAGGGTGCAGTAGCGTGGCCCTTGAGCGCTTCTTAACCTCCTCAGTCTCCCAGCAACTTTGATGTAGACTAATGATTTGGAGGCAGATCCAAAGCAAAGCCATAGATTCTTTTTATCTGACTGTTTAATTTATATCAGAGAAAAGCAAATGCAGAGTGCCATGTTCCCCTCTCCTTCAGTTTTTCTGAAAGATATTTCGCTTCCATAAACAAATGGAAACGAAGCACCAGCTGCAGACAAGAAAGCCGAAACTTATCGCAGCTGTCGAGCAAAGATAAGTCCTAATATTTAAGCTTCCCCTCAGCAGCTCACATCAAAACATGAGGATTGGCGATGGGGGTGGTGTTTATTTATTTATTTTTTATTTAAGTTAAGAATGGCGCCTAAATGTGTGTGCCATTACTTTGGCAGCAGATTCTTGCTTCTGGGGTCACAGGCTTAGCTGGTGGACAGGTTCCCAACACTGGACAAAAGTCCTATGCATGCACGTGCACACTTGCAGACACACACTTTTCCTGTCTCTAGGGGACAGACAGCCAGCTTGCTTCCAGCGCTTTGGCAAGGAGGTTTCTTTTTTTTTTTTTTTTTTTTTTTTTTTTTTTTTTTTTTTTTTTTTTCCCTTCATGGCAGCTGCTGCTTCCAGAAGCTTGATAGGCTATTAATACTGAGGCTAATTTTACCAATCCATTCAGATTTACTGTTTTCCACTTGTCAGTGTGTTGATTAAGAGGCACATGGCCATCAGCGGGGCTTGACTTAATGTGATGAACAAGGGGACAAACAGGGCTAATAACACATTTGCAGTCCAGACGTAAAACAGGAAACGTCGTCATTTTGCAGCAAAGCGTGGCTTTACACGGTCTGTTTCAGTCTTTTTTTTTTTTTTAAGCCAGTTCAATGATGTTTTTAAAAGACGACTGATAAAAACGCTTGACACATTTTTTAACGTTCATATCTGATGAAGTTGTTTGTGAAATAAGCACCTTTTAGTCACTTTGGACTGCTGCATTGCTTCAGTGAGCCTGCAGGTGGTGCAAGAGTATAGGCTGTAAGGTGATGTGTATAGAAGCGGCAGCATTGTGGTGATTAAATGATTGTTTGGAACAATAATAAAATGCTTCTTAACAGCGGGAGTTGCTTAGGAAGCAAAATGTGTTATGTTGCTTTGATTTGCACTGCAAACCTTCAAAGAGGGCAAATAAATTGTACATAGGAGGGAAAAAAAACATTGTCCACAGCCAAGCAAGAGAGAATATGCAACATGTTTAGTATTTATTATTGCATCATAATATAACTTTGGAGAATGATTTAATTAATAAAATAGTGTGTTCACTTGTCGTGTTTTTGTTTTGCGTGGAGCTCCACGCAGCCTCTGTCTGCCAGCCCACCGGCTCTATAGAACATTCAGCTTCGCTAAACTGATCTGCCATGATTTTCCGCTGGTTATGCATCAATGCTGCAGTCTCGTATCGCATTCCTCTCTACAATACTGCACTGTGGAATAATGAACCCTGTTGGAGTGTGTCTGGCGCTGTGTGTTTGTGCCTTCTGAGTGTGCACGGCCATGTTTTCCATGATTGCTGCATTTGACAACAGAGCCACAGGGAGCTCAGCAAAGCATACTGCAGTCCAAGTTTAATTTCCTCCATCAGATGGAACGATAGTTAGAACAAATGTACTATAGCAGGGAACCAGCACCCCACCCCACCCGACTCCAACCACCTTCTCCTGCCTGTCCTATCACCCCCGATCCACTGGTATTGTTCATCCAGGTGTTGCGCAGAACTGGTTTGTTTTTTTTCTTGTGTGTTTTTTTTTTTTTGTGGTTTGTATGCAGTCATGGCAAAGGGATTAATCGTCATGCTTTCATCTTTTAGGAAATTGACGAAGCCTGCAAGCGAATCAAGAGGGAGGTCGATGACCTAGGGCCTGAAGTTGGTGATATCAAAATCATCCCTCTGTACTCAACGTTGCCTCCACAGCAGCAGCAGAGGATTTTTGAGCCACCCCCACCCAATAAACCAAATGGCGCCATTGGAAGAAAGGTATCGCAGCCCGGTTGCTATAAAAGCACTGAAAGGGGGAGGTTGGCGTGAGAGGAGAGGGAAAGGGAAGGCCAGATGGAGAGTTAGATGGGTAAAGTAAGAGAGCTGGAAGGTAGGGACTGAAACTTTTTCCCCTTCCTCAGCTTTAGCGCAGAACTGACTCACACAACATATGCTGCTTTTGTCAGCATGCAATTCTCTGCTCTAAATTATAACTGGGGTATTACTCATGGCTGAAGGAAATGGCTACATTCTAGTCCCTTTTTTTTTTTTTTTCTTTTGCTCCATTTGCACAAACCCCGATGCCTCTCTCAAGGAGGAGGCCGGAGATCTCTGCAGTCTCGAATCAGGTGCACACATCAGTCTCAGGAGTTCAGGATGCTATTATTGACGGTCACGAAAACATTCCTGGCTATTGTCTGGCAGTTTCTGCTCAAATGGGCTCATCATCAGAGTAGCACCTGCATTATGACAATGTTGGCTTGAGATCTGAGAGAATACCGGAATATCATCACTGCCAGAGAATGAGCAAACATTCATTCCCCACAGCTGATATAGGACAGTGATGATGAATGACTCATTGCTACAACCCCATCTAAGAGAGTCAGATCCAACTCGCATAAGCGCTGAAAACATTTGTGCTGTCAGAACATGTCATAAGACTGTTTAAAACACTCAGTTCAGCACGGATTTAGTGAATGTAAAGATTTTTGTAGCAAATAAATAGACATTCACTTGGGGCTTGTAACATTTAACAAGCCAGGAGCATTGCAGAATGTTTGTATTGTGTGTGTGTGTGTGTGTAAAATAAATTTATTTAAATTAAATAAACAAATGTAAAAAAAAAAAAAAAAAGCAATATTATCATAATACCGGTGATGTTTTGAGCACCTTTCCAGCAACCACTCTTATTTTTGCCATGTTTTTGGTTTATACAGACACGTGAAACCCAAAAAAATAAAGTGCAGTAGTCTGAAGTGTATATCCAGCAACCACCATTGGCCTCAGAACATCACGGTTTATGTCCTTTTTCTGCCCAGCATCAATTTGTCAGGTTCTTGTTGAATCGGTTGAGGTGGCATCTAAAGTTGCTGTCCTTGAAGTAAATGTGCTTCTCCTCAGTGACTGACTGAGCAACTCATCAAGTGAAAAATGTAGAGATGTCATCCAAGCCAGCCCAAGAGGAAGTAGTGAAAAAGAATTAAGCTTCACCACATCTGCCGTTATGCATGCTAACGACTGCATTAGACACCCCTCAATTAACATAAAGCGTGAGCTCGTCATTGCTCCGTTTCTGTTGGAAAATCACTGATCTCCCTTTTTTTTAAACAGTTCAATCATTTAAAACAAAGGCATGAACTGACTAATTAAAAACAAAGACTATAATCTTGGTTTCCTTACCAGAATCAAAAAAAGTAGTTTCTAATAAATGTTCTGCAGAGAGAATGAGGATTTTTAGTGTTGTAATTTTTTGGAATATTCCTTTAAATGTCATTTGAGATGTGGCAATGTATCCATTTCAATGAGCTTTGAATGTGGGTGCATCAACGCGGCTCTGGGCACGTTCTTCTTCTCCCCAGTCAGAGGAAGGCTTTATTTGTCATCAAGACTGTGTTTCCCAGCAGGGAATGTGAAAGATGGCCCATTTTAGCTATAGTGCTTGCTCTCCTGCAGGTAATAACCCAGAAATAACATGCAGAGATGATGCTCTAATGATATTACTGATGAAGAAGCTAGGATTATCCGGTGCAGCAACAGACTGGAAGGAGCCAACCTGCATTGAGTATAATGGTCCTAGGCTGGATAATCCTTCAGAATCAATGCAGTCAATGAGGCCACCCATATGATCATGAAATGTGAGAGGGTGTCATGTGTGGCATCTGCTGGAGCACTGACTGTGACCCAACACGCAAGGCAAAGGCAGCTTCCCCCCATAGTTCATTTGTTTTAAACCAGACTTTGAAGCATTTTATGCACTTGATTGCTCGCTGGGATGTTGGATGCTGGCATATAGCATCTTTCATAAGATGCAGTGTGATGTCTGCTGTAGTCAAGGCATTTTAGTTGATTTAATTACCACATTTAAAAGATAAAGGGCTTAAAAAGAAGATTAATGCCATTAAACTGTTTGTTTTTTAGTGATTTTGATGTGAAATTTTGTCCAGTTAAGTTTAGGTTCACAGCTGGCTACATCCTAAAATACCACCAACTTTAAGTTCCAGGAGTGTTTGAGGGGGAAAAAAACAAAAGCGATTACATCACTTGTAAAATTTATGCTGTGGAAACACACAGTGACTTTTAATCTAACCACCTGGTTTGAAACTTAGTAGCTGCCTTAAAATATATTCAGTTTACAGAATTACTACTTTGTCATGAAGTACAGTTGCTTCTTGGCAGCCAAGAACTACCTGTATATAAAAAAAAAACCCAAACCATTTGCCTGACATCGCTGACAGCTTTCCTACTAGAATGTATTTCCATCTCTTTTATTTGTGGACTTGAATACTAAAGGCAATGTATCTTTCAACAGGTGAGTTTTTTTTTTTTTAGTTTAAAGGCAGAATGAGGAGGGGTAAAGGCCCCCTCTGGCATTAATAACTAAACAGTCAGGTGTTCTGGGAGTGGAAAGAAATCCTCGTTTAAAAGGTGGGATTTAAGTCTCCAAGGCTCACAGCTTGAAGACAGCTGAAAAGGCAGGGGTACAAAGGAAGTGTGTGAAGTGTGTAGAATTGGTTCTGTAGATCTGTATCACTGAAGACTACAGTTACTGTTTGGTTTGGTTTAGTATTGCATCATGAAGACAACTGAGTAAGCCGGTAGCTGCCACCAAATTGGTACCTAATTTTGGCCATTATCTTGTTGCCGTATTTGTACATGGGAAGAAAGGAAAGTATTGAGTGATTGTTTTGTTTTTTTTCCCTCTATGCAAAGGATTTACCCCCAAATTAGGCATCAACTCTACTGCTACAGTCTCAAGTGCCTTGAACTTTTTAATTCAGTTGTTTAAGGTGTCAAAGTTCATGTGAAAATTGGTCTCCTCCTCCCCTTCTCCTTCCTTTTGTTGTACATGCCGGCAGCTGAAAACTCAGAGTAATGCGACTCAACAGATAATTGTGCTTGGATTTATCTGTCATCTCTAATGGACAGTGATAATTGCAGAGCTGAGACTGGGACATGATGCTGGTTCTCAGTTTTCCCACTGGTCCTGTTCTGAGAAACCAAGCAAGTTTTAATAACTTCTTTTTTTCCTTCCCCTCTGCCCTATTCCTCTTTACAAAGACACTTGGGGAATATTTATTGAATACAATACTGCCCAGTTGGATGTTTTAAAGACTTTAAACATGAGCACGTTCTCTCTACATGAAGCTTTACAGGCTCCACACTCCAACTTTCAGATATTTTTACACAAAGTTCAGAGCAAAGATGCGTTCTTAGGGTTGACTTTCTTTAAAAACTGACCACTGCACTCTTAGTCAGTCAGCTGACAAACAAAGACACATGCACAGGACTCCTGTGAGGCCTCATTTATGGCTTTGACGATATTTAAAAATCTGTATGATAAAAGCAATACCTGTTGTTTCTCCCTGTTTATTCAACGCTCCAATCTAAAGTCTTGTCTCTCCAGCCACCTGAGGTGGATCATTAAAGTCATGTGGCCTCATTTCCACAGGTCGTCGTGTCGACAAACATCGCTGAGACATCCCTTACCATCGATGGAGTGGTGTTTGTAATTGATCCGGGATTTGCCAAGCAAAAGGTTAGCTTCCCTTTTCTCCCACCACCCTTTATCTGCTGCGATCATCTGCGTCTGTTGCCTGAGAATCCCCAGATAAACACAGCAGTGCACAACTGACAGCAGCAGAGATGGAAAAGCCTGTTATTTATTCCTCTGACATTTCACCAGGCTGGAGCCAAGTCATACACATGACACCCAAAGAGATTATATATGCACTATAGCGGATTGTGTGTACGTGTCACTCTGCAGCTTTTTGTTAGATGCTTGTACATATAATAGATTATCTGTGTTGGTATTTGCTCAGCTGCTTACTCTTACCTCTTCCCTAGGTTCAGCTTGTTTTTTTTTCTTACTCTATGGTAATGGTATTGAGCTTCCTTCTCTACAGGTGTATAACCCACGTATCAGAGTGGAATCCCTTTTGGTCACAGCCATCAGCAAAGCATCGGCACAGCAGAGAGCAGGTCGTGCTGGACGAACACGTCCAGGAAAATGTTTCCGCCTTTACACGGAGAAAGCTTACAAGACAGAAATGCAGGTAGGAAACGGGGTAGTTTAACAGCGGGAGGTATAAACACATGATTGAATTAGAGTCTCGCATGTCACATTCTGCAGTGCCATATCCTGTTTGGCTACCCCCTAGAGCGCCCTTCTAGCTTAAAAAGTTTTCTATTACACAATGTCTGCTCTTAGAAATCCTCTCTTTTTAGATCCTGATGCTAAAACACGTTTTTAACCTGAAGTCATTCTCTTACAATGTGCTAACGACACAGCCATCTTGTGACAAATGAACTTACAGAGGTCTAGCGCTCCACTTTAACCAGCTAATTCTTTCACATCACTCTTACTGGCAAAGGAACATTTTTTAAACATGTTAAATGGCCTTTCAGAGGCTCTACACTCCTGTTTCTGTTTAAGCTGACATACGACTGATGCATGAGTAGATAATAAGAACCCTGACTAATTCATTTGAAACTACTCCTTGGGCTTCTTTTGTACTTTTTTTTTAATGGCACAGGACAACACGTACCCGGAGATCTTGAGGTCTAATCTTGGCTCTGTGGTGTTGCAATTGAAGAAACTTGGTATTGATGACCTGGTGCACTTTGACTTCATGGATCCACCAGGTTAGTTTCAAAATATTGGCTTTGCCAGTTAGTGCCTTTTTATTGATTGTATTTTTTATACAGTATATTTATTTATGAAGGCATTTGATTTTTTTTTTTCAATGAATTTTGCTGCCTGTTGTCTGGATGTCTTTCACCTACAAGTTATGATCAGCACTTGGTATGTTGTTATAAGCTAGCTTGACAAAAAGATAAAAACTGAAACTATCTGCTAACCTTTTTTTAATCAGGTTTGCAGGAAAGCTTAAAATATAATGTAAGTTTATATTCACCTTAGTTTTCTTTCATTCACTTATTTTTCTATGGAGGACGTGTTGACACATGTTTCCGGTTATTAAAGATGCTAGTTTGTTGGGCATGGGTCCAGTGATAACCACTGAGTACCTAACATTTACACACAAGGTAAAGCATGGATTAAGCCTAAACACACTCACACAGCAAGTATCTGTGGATGGTACCAACAGAAACCTCTATCTCATT
>JBAMIG010000005.1:5812296-5823392 GCA_037177335.1 Kiunga ballochi
TTTTCCTTTTTAGTCTCTTTTTAAACATAATCAAACAAAGACAATTTCAGATCAATACTTAGTCCATTCCATAACTTTTTTTCATATTTGTCGTAACATAACAAGCCAGGAAGCAAACATTTTTCATCAATCTTTTTCCTCAGCAATACCCATAATAATCATTTCTAATCAGTCCTATATTATTTTTTTTACACCCCAGTGTGAATTATTCCCCACTTAAGGGGCGACTTGACTTCAACATTATTCAATAACAATATTATCGTTCAAAATATCCCCTTGACTTTTTCTTTTAATAGGCACCACATTCATAGCTCTTTATTTATTATTATAGGAACAAATGAAAAGTCAACCTCCTCGCTCTCCTCACATTCAGAAAACCTGACATTAAATGTTGCCAAGGACACATTCAGGACAGAGATGAGTCGCAGCGCTTCACAGACAACATGAAATAACTGCTCAAACGTAAGCCAGCTCTCTTGACCTTAGGCTGACACCTGACAGGCGGTCCGCGGACCAGTTTTTGAGAAGCATCGTACCCTAAAGCACCCCACTCTGAATTTTTGGGAGAAGGCGGCCACGTGACCGAGGAAGCAGCAGCCAGCACCCCGCCGCTGTTCGTTTGATAGCTTCCACGGCGCCGGACGGAGAAGCAAGCGGGGCAAAGGGAGAGGGAGAGCAGACGGGAAGAGGCACTCGTCGCGGGAAGAATAGCAGAAAAAGAAAAAAAAAAATAATAATAAAGAAAAACAATTAAAAAAATCTCCTTTAAGTCTTCCGACTCCCCGACCAGACACGGCTCGCGCACCATGGAGGGTTATGGCAGGACCGAAGATGAGCTGTTCTCCTCCTGCCTATTTAACCTCACCTGGGAGACTTGCTACGAGCAGGTAGGGCGCGACTCTCTGTGACATATCCGCAAAATAAACATGTCTGACCGAAAGTATTTCGAATAAAACGAAGGCAATAAGTTTTGAGGGATGCGGCACGTGAGACAAGGGCAGGTGCAACTTAGCCTATTTAAATTTTGGATGGTGGAGTGTTAGTTTGACAAGCCTCCTTTCTGCAAAGCTGCTCTTTAAAACTTTCTCAGCCATAGATGCTGAAATTAAATCCAATTAAAAAGTTGGAATTCCGATGACAAGACTTAGAGGGATTATCTTTGTTGTTTGCACTGTGATGCTTTTATAGCTTCACCCTGATACACATAAGGTTGCCAGGTAAGTATTAAAATCAGGCTCTGCAAACCTAAACTGTTTTAAGTTGGGAAAAGTGGGGCCTGTCCTCAAATCAACAGCAAAGGTGTCAGCTTGGGGATAATTACCTAATTCCTCCATCCTCCTTTCAATCAGTTTTGCCTGAAAAATAAATTCTTATGATGCTGAATGAAATCCCCCTTAATTCTCACAATAATTTGTGTGTGCGACTGAAGTCATCTCCTACAAGAATGCCTAAGAATTCTAAGAGGGCTTCCAGCTATTTAGGAATTTATGCTCAATGATTGCTGCCAAAATATTTCTACAGTGATTTTTATGGTAATTTACTTGAATGCCACCATGAGAGCTCAGGATATACAGGATATATCTTTCACTGTTATCAACATCCAGGTTGCAGTACAGCGTAGGAGGACACTTAAACAATCAATCTCCCGTGGTTTAGTGGGCTACCATTTGAATTACAAGTAATCACAAATTAAAGAGGATTAGGCTCTTAAAGCCTGAGCTCCTGATTTGCTGTGCTAAGAGTCGTAATGTAACAGTTATTTAGGCGCAGGAAACAAAAGGCACTCTAAACATGGCTCAGAATTGCAAAGTCATTGGGAACGGCATTTAAAATGTGCAACAATTAAGTCTCTGCAGTTTCAGCTGCAAAATGGATTTCAGCGCATTGGCTGGAGGCCGTGCATTTGCAAGTTTTCCCGGCGCTTCAAAGCCCCGAAGATTTCAGCTGAGTCCTCTGAGTTCAACAGCACAGAAAGTTTAAAGATAAGACGCATGATAACTTTGTGTCGTTGCTAATCCAAATGCTGAGTGGTTGTAATTGAAAACGGTTTGAACTGAAGCCTGAAGGTCTTTGTTTTGAGACTTCTGGCTGTATTTTATGCCCCATCAAAGCATTTTAGGTAAAGTTGCTCATCAAATGAGTCAACAGTTCTTTTTAAAGATTGTTGCAGTTTCTCAATGTGATACTTTCTAAATGTTCCTTATGTCTAACATAAAGTTAATATCTTTGTTTAAACTATTCCGTTTGTCTTCCTACCCCACATGCAGATATCTACATTAGAATTTCCTGACATTTCACAGACTTGTAAGTGAAAATACCATGTAATTCTTGGATGAATTTGTAGCAAAAAGCATTCAATATTGCCATTGAAGGCTTTTGCACATCCCTTCATACATGTCCTTCTTTCTTTTATTTTATGTCCTAAATAATGAACAATCTGTATGCTGTGCCTCAAAATCAGCTTGATAAGAAGATATAAAATGAGTTAATTAGAATTGAACCCTAGAAAGCTAGTCGTGTCTTACATGAGCATGTTTTTAGCCATGTTCGTATCCTCTCTTGCCCTCCCCTCCCCTAGCCCTATGGCTGGCAGAGTAAATAAATAAAAAACAAGGGAGTAAAGGGAAATGTTGACAGAGTCTGTCCTTGTGGCCAGATTATCCACTCATGCTTGAGCGCCGGGTAAAGGCCCTGCATTATTCAGCCTAAGACACAGAGATGGGGAGAAACCATGGAAAAGATGGGGCTTGCCTCAGGAGTGTGTGTGTATGTGTGTGTACAGATATCAGGATAGCTAGGGTTTAAGACCATGCCATCTTAGTCTAATTATCGAATGAACGTATTGCTTTCTCCTTCTGCTTCCTCCCCCTGCTGCAACTCTCCTCCAACACCTCAGGGGACCGCTGTCCATGGTGCTGAAAGTTTCATCACACATGTTGAGCATCTTCTTTCTTTCTTTTTTTTTTCCTGGAGATCCTGGAGTTTCCAGTCCCTGCGCAATCTTTGCTCCTCCTCAAAAAGCAATGTATTCACTTTGTCTCGGCAAATGCATGCCAGTGCTTGGCAGCCCACTTCCAAAGGGTGAAGTCTGTCATTCAGACTAGTTCAGAAGCAGGAAGAACTAATATGTGTTTTCAAGTGTCTGCTGTTGCCTTCAGCAAGGCTCAAGTTACATTACTACACACTCAGCGGCTTGGCTAAATGAAAGATCCTTTGTGTTCCTTCTTGTGTGCAGTATTTGATCCATGTGAGTCACTTATTTTTCTGTGTAATGAGTCAGTAGCCAGAATGATTTCAGCGAGGGCTCGCTTTACAGCAGGAGATGGATAAAAACATTTGGAAAGCTGACTTCGTGAGTGATCATGCACACTTATCTTTGAGTTTAGAATAACACAGTCCATTTTAATTAGCAGAAAGAAAAAGAGTCTAATTTGTTTTAAAATGTTCAAATATCTCTACCATCGTCCTACAAAGCTGGGATGAATAGTCAGTTAGTCAGAGCTATTATTTTGCTGTTTCTTTTGCTATAATCAGTTAATCATTGGCCATTTTTAGGCAAAAGCACACTTATTCTTGTACTTTCTCCAGTATATTACAGCACAGAAATGTACTATTTTTGGTTCTTTGTGGCAAAACATTATAGGTTTGAGTAATTAACTATAAAATTAACTGTTAGATGCAGATCTACTTAGTTTGTATTATTTTTTTGTAATAAATTCATTCATATGAGGAGTTTTAGTAAGAAAATGCACAACTCTTCAGTGTTGTAGAATATAAAACAAGCTCAGCAATACACTTTTCTTACATCCATATTAGTGTTTAAGTATGTCTTGTTGCTCCGCTGTTACAACAGCTTCACAGGCTGCTTTTAAGTGTCAATTTCCCTTAAAGCAATGCTCACAATGTCAGAAAAAAATGAACAATTGGTAGCCAAGGTTTATTATTTCTGTCAAGGAGTTTGTTTTTGCCAGCATTTTTCTGTCTGTATGTTTATCTGTTACGCAAAAAACGTCTTCCTCTTTTCTTTTTGAGAAATGGTCTCTGTAGGAGCTGCCTGGCGAAGGGTCCAGGGGCTTTTCCAGTGTTAAAATATGCTTTTGAGTGCATCTTTGACGGACTTTGGCTGGCCGATGGTCCAGAGGTGAACTATAAAACAACTGCAGTCCAGTTGGCCACAGCAGTAACTGTTCTCATGGGAATAATGGGAAGAACAACACTGTTAAAGGGAACACTTTCTTTTTGTATTTCTTGGGAATGATATCAAGTTGCACTTCTAGGAGAAAGTAGGGGAATCTTAAGGATTGAAAATATCACCCACAAAAGCATTGCAGTAAGCCCAAACTAAACAGCTCTCCAACTGTGAGGAAATAAAATTTGTCTTAGTTGCCTACGCGTATGGAAAATAAGCTGTCATCAAGGTGAAATGGGTTTATTTCTGTCTCCTTTGGGAGAGATAGCTAGAAAGATCTAAAGATCTCTGGCTAAAAATGGTATCTTTTCATGTATTTCGGTAGGCATTTGGTTAATGCTGGTTTTAGTTTTGTTGTTTATAGAAGATGCATTCAGAGGAGAGCAGTTCTAACACCTGATTGGTCCTGCCTAAAGCTGCCTTGCTTCTATAAGGTTGTAAAGTTGTGAGACATGGTGAAGTTCTGCAGCACCAGCCAGCCTGATAAGATTTTGAACCAGCATGTAGTGACTGATGAAACCCAATCCCAAAGTGAAATCATGTGTCCGTGTCATTGCTTCTGAAAGTCTCCATTTGTTCTTGTCTGGACCTAAATGCAGTCCTGACATTTTCAAGCTTTAACAAGGGTCAGCAGTGATTTCAAAAGTCTCAGCTTCTGAAATCCTGAAAGAATCCTAAAAGTAGTGTTGGCGCTTGAAGGAAACCATGGAAACAGCTGTAAAAGGACTATTAAAATGACAACCTCCTAAAATGATGTGAAGTTTGTTACCGTTTGTTTTCACAACATTTTGCATTTTACATGCATGAAGTAGAATGAAAGCGTATCTCGAGCTAGGGTATGGATAAGAGTAACTTTTTTCTGCTCATCTACACTCAGTTTCAGAAAGCTATTTCACCGAGTTACATGTGGACCCCTCAAATAAGCCTTTAAAAAGAGGTGTAGAAGGAAGTAAGAATAGATGGATGAATTTGAAGATAAATTATGGATGGAGGATGAGGGTAACGTGGTGACAAGAGAGCCTGAGAACGGATAGATATCAGAAAGATGGTGTATGTATATATATATATATATATATACTTTAAGTGAAAATGTTTTATTTCAGTTTCTCAAAATTCACCCTGCATTTGTCATAGTTTTGGTCCCTGATTGGCTCTGCATGTTTAAAGCTACTCCCACATCCTACAACTCCCCCCAGAGGACAATATCTAATTTCCAAGCTGGCATGTTTCCTTCATCTCTTTTTTTTCTTCTTTATTTTAATCAACAAGTGTGTGTCTGCAGAACGCTTAGTTTTTGACTGCAACCCACAGATGTGGGGCTTGTGAGCAGTGTAATGAGAAGTGTGCTGTTCCTCTGCAACATATTGCCAAGTTATGGATGGAGAATTATTTAATCAAGACTTTGTGAAAGCACCACCACTTAGTCACTGCTGACCTGTTACCCGTCTGCCAGAGTTTCTGCTGCAATATGTAACCTACTGTTGAGAGATTATTAAGGATCGTTTTGGTAATGTTGTACTGCTGTATTGTTTTGTTTTTATGAGTCTGCTGATTTTTTGACACTGATATTATTTCTCATTAATGAACAGATATAAGGTAAATATGCAAAAAAAAAAGTCTAAAATAAGGATGTTTTAAATGGCTAGATAAATTTTCTTTCATCCATGTCATTGTTAAAGTATGTCTTCTCACTCTGTTGTGTTACAGCAGCTGTACAGGCTGCTTTTAAATGTCTATTTACCTTAAACTCATTTGATTTCAATTCAGAAAAGAGGAATAAGACAGCAGAGGGAGCAACTAGCTTTGATTCCTCATGGGACTGTGAAACCTGTCATACAGGATATATCATGATTTGCATCAGGGATAACCTTTTTTTCCCCCCACGATTTACTCGCCAACCATTTATTATTTGTTACTTTTAAAACAAAAGAAGTAAAACCCTCAAGGATATGAAGCTCTCCAGTTTAATTTTCAGTCTCTGTGAGGGGCTTCTTTCATAGCTAAATTAATGCAATCACAAAATAAGCTTCCAGAGATGATAATCTTGTTTTTAGCCTTGTTCCACCTTGCTGTCTGAATCCACGTCTTAGCAAGGGGTAGCGCAGGCACACTAAACTGCATTCTTTGATTATGGGTAGGTAAAATGTCTTCCTCGCCATTGACAATCTGTTGATACCATGCAAAATCTAAGATGAAAGGAAATGCAGCTTAGACTGTGAAAAATCCTTGCCTTCTCACCGGGAGGTAAAAGCACTCTCGCAAACATTGAATTGTACATCTGAAGTGTTATCAATTCCACCTGAAACGGAGGGCCCGAGTGGCAGAGCCTAACCCCGGCGCTTTTGATCGCGGCAGAAGCGCCTGTAAACAAGTATTTTCCCATCTTCTTCTTCTTCCCTCTGCTTGTCTCTCCATTTCTCTCTCTGCTCGTTCTATGCCTCTCCCACTTCCCCACCAAGGTGTCTGGAGGGGGAGGTTCCTTTGATTATCTCTGCTGCCGATTAATTGCTTTTCTTAACCTCTGCACAGACGTGCTCCTACACCGCCCCGGAGCCTTCTGCACGCGCCCACATGGACCCCTGCCAGGAGAAAAACAAACCACACCATGCGTCTTACCTCCCCACCTTCTCCCAATTACTGACCTTCATCCTTTCATTTCAATTCGGATGTTATCATCGGCATTATCGGTGTATTTACTTTGTTTAGAAGGTAACTTGGCACACTGCAGCATTCTTACCTTGGTTTTTTTCTTTTAAGTCGACAGAGCGTGTGTGGAAAGGGTGTTTATTAAAAAAAACTATATATTTTATTTTATTTTTCAGGAGTTACAGCGGCATTGAGATGAGATTGTGTCTTTGGGAGTGATGGTTGGCTCTTATGCAGAATATTTACACTTTATTTGAGCTGTTCTTGTTCTATGATTAAATAGATTTGGCCTTGAGTTGTGCTGGCCAAGCAGTTTAAGTCACCAACACTGAGTGCTCTTTTCCATCTCCCTTTGCCTTTGAGATATGCATGTGCATCATGTTTCTCAAGGGGTCGTAGCTCCTGTCTCTAAATGTTGTCATCTTGCAATGAACTGCTTCCTTCAGATCTTGGGACATTTTAAACCCCCGTGCAGGAGCCATGTCAATGTTTTATACGCTACAGCTTGCATGCAGACCTGCTACACTGAAGCATTTTTCCTGAGGATCCCCTTCATGCACTTGCTAAAAAAAACCTTGCCTCACCCCAAGTTGAAATCATGATTAGTTTTATACTGTCAAAAGTGAGTTTCTTGGCATAAAAAAAATGTATTCTGGCTGAGTCATTTTATTTGATTTAATCAAAGTAAAATTAACAACAAAAGTCTTACTTTTTTTTCTTACAATAGAGACAGTGTGTGGACATTAACTACATGGACCTTCCTTTGCTCTTCGGGGTCCCTCATAGGTTGGGGGGGGGGGTCCTGTTATAATAGCTGGAAGCACTGGGCTAATTCATAGTTCAGAATTTTGACCTCTAAGTTTTCTCTTTCTTAGCCGCAAGACTAGGAGTATAATCTCAGCTGTCTCCATATTTATTTTCTGTTTTAGTATTTCTTTTTAGTATTGGTATTATTAGTATTTGTCTTCCTCCAGTGTCTCTGTCTCATAGTGAGTCCACACAAACTTTTCTACCAACTTAATTTTTGCATGAATGTTTCTAATATTACTGCAAGTGGCTTGGGGGATTTTTTTTTTCTTGAGTGCAGCCTAATTGGTTCAGGTGTTTGATATAGAGATCACTGTGGGGCTCCAGTCTAAGAGGAGACGAGACAGCCCACACATACTTGAGACCCGCTCCCGGATGCACAAATGCAAAGTCTGCACGTGAGGCATGAACGGACACATAATGTGCAGCACTCATTCACTTACTAACAGGCTAGACTCCCAGGACTCTATGGTAGAGTGTGTTGTTGCTGATTTTTTCCCATCAGCAGAAAGCTGGGATGAGCTGAGCTAATTGAGTTGGGAGGCCCGGCAGGGGAACAGAGCCCCTTCTCACGGCCTCGTCACTTCCTCCTTTATCCGTCCACTGCTGTGTCTTTAGTCCCATATCTCCAGGCCACTCCATGCTGCCCAAAACAATGGCTTTAACACATGACTCAGGGATTCATAATTACCAGAAGATCCTTCTTTTTTTTTTTTTTTAGACCATATATTAGAAATTAAATGGTTTGAAATACTTACAAAGTCCATGGTTTGTGGCAAATGAAAGAGCCTAGCTTTTGTGTTTGTGGAAATGTAGCTTGTAGTAAACATGCAATACATGTTCAATGTGACAGGCAATTGTTTTCTGAGTGCCGTACCTTACACTACATGGATTAGCTGTGTCGCAGCAGACTAACCAACAAGAAAAGTAGATTACCTGTTCTATTTGTGGGATATTAAGATGTTACATTTCTTTCAAATAGGCCCTGGGAGGGCCGTCATAAAAGCGACAGCAAGCTGTTGAGACGGAGGCTCCGATTTGTTTCCAGCCTTTAGCCGCACTTGGGGACTGATTATGGTCAGGCTAACAGCCTTCACCTGGAAAGTCACTTTCACTTTCTCGTCCACCATTTGTTAGTACTGCTAATGTCTCATTAAGTCTCACAGAGGGGAAATTATGTGCTCTTTGGGTGAAGGTTAGGCTCTTGGCTTATCATGAAACAAAAGAAAAGACTGATTATCACAGCACAGGCGTGCCTTAGCCTGTGTCTTTCACAACAAGTCCTATTTGTGTTACTGCTCGAGCTGCTTCATTACCCATAATCTATTAGACCTCCCTCCACCTCCCCCAAATAAAAGTTAAAACATTTGGGCTAAATGATGAATGCTTGATCACTTTTGCATGGTGTTCTGGGGAAAGGAGTGGACTGGAAAGGGGTGGGGGGTAAATTTTACATTATCAAGGAGATAATTACAAAGCAGTCATAAGCTGTTTCCTGTAAAGTGGTAAACAAGCCAAGGGCTTTTACTCTTTTCCCAAGAATAATTAAAAGTCGCTTTGTATTCTATGCATCAGTGTCCTTTCCTCCACTGAGTGGCCACCTCTTGGCATAATAAAGCTGACTGATTCTTACACAGGGGATGGGTCCTTCACTCAAGAGTGACTTGGCATTTTCAGGACCTTTTCCTTTCCTGCAATTTCTCATAAATCTCCAATAGAAATTAAATGATGAATCTTTGGTCTGAAGATTTCTGCCTTTTCCTTTTTCCCATGTTTTATTTCTATTATCATTTAATATTATCATTCATTTTTTGTTCCAAGGCCAACCTCCAGTTCTAAATAGCTGTGAATTGCTGTGTCACATAGTGGGAAGGTTTCCAGGTATGGACTACTACTCTTCCATGGCTTTGCCTTTAATGCCTCAGTAATGAGTTCATTCATTGATTGGTCTAGACTTAAGAGCAGGACGACTTGCCGACTGAGGTGTGTGGGAATACTAGCTGAGAGGCCCGTCCATTTGGCTGAACTCTCAACCATAAAATTTAGAGTATGGAAACTGAATAGCCGTTATAGCTATGAAACATGTGGAGTTCAAAGTTTCAGGATTTGTTTAGTACCTGTGTTGAAGGATTTTAAATGGAGCTTCTCATGTACTTTTGGTTTACATCTATTTTCTGTACAAATTTAATCCGATGCAGAGTTGCAGGGAATTTATGTCTATCACAGATACAATATAAGAGACGCGTTCAGAGCATTCATTTTAACCACAATTCAATTGCATCTGAAAACAGTCTTCTACATCAACCTATTAAATGTGACTTAAAGGGCAGGAGAAACAGAACGAAACTAAGAAGAGTTAACTTCCATTGCATGTTGTCAACCGTTGGCTGAATTTCTAAGCCTTGCCTATAACTTAAGACGCCCGCAGGCTGAGTCGCATCAAAGCGTTGACATGTAGTCGTTACTCCACTTCTAACAACACTAGAATCAGTCAATTATCCACAGAATCGATCAACATAACTCTTCTGCCACTCATTTAAAAGAGCTAATCAATCTGTATGGACCTTTTTCCCCCTTGACTTGGTGCAAACATGTATTTATGTGTATGACGTGGGTTGCCTCATGATGGATCTATTCAAGTGACAGCTGGTCCACTGATTTATGGTTGTTTATCGCCAGAGCAAGACTGGAGTTGACCTCTCATCTAGGTTGCCACCACTTCTTCCCACAGTGCGTGTTAAACAGGATACTGAGTTTTGCAGCAACACTGCCCCGCCCTTGTGGTCGCAAATGATATTGCAGATTTTGTGTGGTAATGAGTATTTGAATTTAAAGCTCGTTTTGCATCTGTGTTAATATGTGTGGACCGCACTCACCAACTTCTTTGGGAGTTCATTACTAAATGAAGCAACCTGTAATGTGACATCTCGGCATGTATAAATGTGGAAGCAGCAGTCTGTGATGCAGTGAGGATGGGACTGGGACACTGCGTCCTCCATACCTGATGACATGCAAGGTTTATCACGTTGAGCAGAGACATGGTCACCTTACCCCAGGCCTCATTGTGAAAGCCAGCAAGTCACTCGAGAGCATCATTGGAAATCAATATTCCGCTACTCTTTAATTGTTAGAAAAAAAATCTTCCCCGTTTACAGCATCACATCATCAGTCAGGACAACCTGACTTTCATTTATTTGGACTTTTTCCTCCATCTCAAAGAGCTTCTCATTGGTGAGATGCACTGGCTGGCTGATTGTTCAATAAATTATTATGTTAACGAAACTAGTCAGATTTTATGCACTTGATATGCATTTAGAACTTCTCTGGTCTACTTTAGTGTGCTTAAGGCATTTGTGTCTTATTTCAGAGAACATTTGCATAAGTTTAAGCATATAGACTGTTGTCTCATATTAACAGAGGTTATATGCCGGCTTTAGTCTTTAGTAGATTTTAC
>JBAMIG010000005.1:5824899-5847455 GCA_037177335.1 Kiunga ballochi
TATATATATAAAATATTTATTTATAAATGGGTGCAAACTAGTTTTCTTTAGTACTATTGTTGGCCCTTTAGCTTTGTTGTACTGTGAACTGCAGTAAAATTAAACACTACTCTACTACTAATTTTATGGTAGTAATTTCAATTTTACTTTAATTGAGTAGTTAATTAGATAATTAACTATTAAAATAATAATTTTAGCCATTGCAATTATTTTTCACCTTTGCTTACTCGCTGTTTCTTGTTTTGCATTTCATCCCTTGTCATTTATGAAATTGGACTCTGTTGCTTCAAGGTCAAGCGAACATTCATTCAATCAGCATTTGGTCATCTTGAAGTGTCGTATCTGGAGCTTTTGTTTTTTAGGATTTTTTTTTTTCCTAAGAACCTCACATCTGTCTACATGGGGAAAACTGGCCATCTGTGGGGGCTGAGAGGACTGCAGATGGATACCTCCATGAAGGTATTAAACGTCCCCTAGATCACACAGCAATTCTTGGTACCACTGATTTCCATCTGTTTTTGTGCCATTGCCTTTTATAGCTACCATTATTACAGGTTACATTATGTAAGAAATCTTTGAGCAGTTTTACTACAGTGTAATGTTGCAGAAGATTTCTCTCCATATTTGTTGTTCAATGCAAAATAAAGAAGAACTCTGAAAAGATGAGACCTTATGAGACCGAGACCTTTGTTGTCATCGTGGTAATAATATTTTCACCAAGTATAGAAACTGGAAATTTTAAAAGAAATACATTACTTTTAATTAATTTTGAATGAATTGACATCTCTACAAGTGTTTTTGTGAATACGCTGATACAAACTGTGGGGTTTATTTAGCTGTCTAATGGTAAACTGATGTTACAGTACACCCAATGAAACAGGAAGTAGACATAAAAATATGATTTAATTGTTTCCATGTTAAAGGCCCTTTTTAAAAAGCTTTTAACCACTAGAACTAAAATAAATCAGTGTTTTTACCAGTGTGTCCAACATAGTATCCTATTTAAGTGCAGAGGTATGGAGAAACAGCTAACTGAACATTACTGAAGCAGTACAAATTTATCTAATTGAATAATATTTTATTAAGGAGAAAAACCTTCTAATCGGTACTATAATGTATTGTAAAATTTTCCCACATTATTCTCCACTTAGAGAGAATTGCATTACTTTTAATGAATGACATCTTATGATGCACTGCCTTCTGAGGGCCAGCTCTAATTGTTGGTCTCTTACTTAGGATTACAATGAAACAAACGTCTTTTTGTGGTGTGATTAGGCACATGCAGAGAAATGTCCCAGGCCACATTGAGTCTTGTGCTCCCTCTGATGTTTTTTTTTTTTTATTTTCGGTCCCAGTTTTGGGTTCTGACCTGTGGATAGTTTGTCAAAACCCTACATAAACGACTTTGATTAATTAAACATTGAGTAAACACGTTAAATATAAGCCAGTTTCTCAAATGAGTTATTTTGTATGCATCCTAAAGCCAACATTTTCTTCTGCTAAGTGTGCTATACCTGGGGAGAACCACAGCTCCAAAACTGTGATTATGTCCTTTCTGACTAATTAACTGCTTGGACCACAGTCAGCCATTTGCATCATTTAACGGAGGGATGATGGCGCAGCTGTCCTTCGTCTGTCATTCATCTGACTGGTGCCCTTTATACCACATTTTGTGCCATAAAATTTAAAAATAGCCAAAGCTTGCTTAGCATTTATCACTCTCATTAAATTGACAAAGGACGTGATGCACACTGCATTTTCATTTGTGCAGCAGGGATTTAAGAGCGCATAAGAAGCAGCTTTTACGCTTGTAAATAGAAATTCCTAGAGAGAGGACCTCATTACAACAATGCTGTGGTATTTTCAAATGAGAATAAGAATAATAAGAAGAGTTGTCCACTGTTAATTTGACTTGTCCTCCCTACCCTCTCATGCTCTCACGGCTATTCACGGCAACAAGCTGCTTAATTATTTATACCTGTCCATTATGGAATAAAAGCTGGGAGGACATTGACACACATACAACACAAGAAATCTAATATTCCCATCTAATGTGTCTAGTTTAGATT
This sequence comes from Kiunga ballochi, assembly GCA_037177335.1. NCBI lineage: Eukaryota > Metazoa > Chordata > Actinopteri > Atheriniformes > Pseudomugilidae > Kiunga > Kiunga ballochi. The sequence continues at coordinate 5,826,969 of JBAMIG010000005.1, forward strand.
TTAGCTTCCCTTGATCCCTCACTTGTACAAGGATAAAAGTGTTGTTTCCTGGAAAGAAGACTTATTTTATATTTTCACTCTTTTGAAACTGCACACAAAATGATTAAAATTAAACCAAAGGAAAAGAAAAAACACACAGCACAACTTCAGTATATTATAGCTCTTTTACCATGCACCCACTTGCGCACACAAGCCCCGGGCATCACAGTATTCTCGAGCCATCGTGCATTCATTAAGCTGGGCGAGTGTTTGTGCACTCTGCCCTCTTGTGTGTATACAAATGGTTCCAATTTTTTATATTTTTTTTTATTATTGGATTATTTCAAAACTGCTTGATTTCATTTTTACTTCAGGCCATCTTTCACATCCCAGTAATTAAGTTGTGCATTAGTGTGTTTTTGTTTTTAGCAATTTAATACAGTGTGTTTTTTGGATACAGAATCTCATGTCCAATCTTCATGCTAGTATGGGATCCTTCTTCCCTTTTGATGTTTCTTTTCCTCTATCTTACTGTTGTGTCTGTGATGCCCTCCTTTTTTTCTTCCCTTTACAGCTCTTCCTGAGGGAATGTGGATTGCACATGTGAACAGATCACTTCTGATTAGTGTGTGTGTGTGTGTGTGTGTGTGTGTGGTGGGGTGGGGGGCTTTGGATAGATGCCCGTAGTGTTTTTTTTTTCCCTCCAAAAACAAACAGTAGTGTGGCCTCCCCAGGGAAGATTGCCATTTTCTTTGCACAGCACAAAACCCCTCGAGAGAAGTTGTGTTATCTCCTATGTGCCGTTAACTTTGGGCTTTAAAGTGTGTGTTTTGTTTTTCACATCACAAGTTGATATTGTGCAGGATGGCGATGGAGCTGATTTTTTTTAAAGGAGGGAAAAAAAAGCACGTTAGGATTCTGGTTCATCTTGTCTACAAATACAGTGGGAAGGTTTAATTTTGTCAGAGCTTCCCAACATAAACTGCCTGTCATTCAATTCTCACCACAAATTTACATATAAAGTGCCTGATAAGTCTGTTTGTGTGTTGCCAATGCACTTTGCTTATTTTGTGTCCAAACATAAAGGCTAAAAGAAATTTGAGTTTGTTTTAATAAATTTCCATCATGTAGCATTTTGTGTGAGAGGAGGCAGCGCGAGAAGAGATATTGGAGGTAGGTAAATAGTGCAGGAGGTAGGGGAGCAGACGCCGGCGACTGATTTGTCTCCGTCCTGTCGGGAGGATTTACGGTGCAAGTGTGTTGAGCCATCAATCAATTGTGGCGCACTCCAAGGACAAGTTTGTCTCTTTATGCAATTTGTAAGGCTGTCCAGTCAAATTGATTCCTTAACCAGGAGCCGTCCAGCTCACAGAGAAGAGTAACCCCCCTCAACGAAAGCACATCAAGCTCTGTGTAAGCTGTAAACCAGACAATAAATGATATGACTGTTGACTGTCTATGGAAAAAATCCAACTGCAGAATAAAGTGGGTGACAAAAAGACAAGATTAAAAGTGATCGCAGAAGTGATTGATTAAATGTGATTAAATGGAACTACTGAGGATTGATGATGCAGAGTCTCTCTCTGACAAATGATTCAGGCATTATGATGTACTCAGTCTTTTGTGGTTTACATCTCCAGGAGAAAAACAGTAAATTAGATTTACAGCTGAAAATGGACATTCAAACTCAATATGCTCAACATTAACCGTTTGGCATTTTATATATAGAAAAAATTGGATTTAACTCTGTCAGTACAATATTACTGTTTATTAATGTTTTGGCATGTGTCCTATTTGTGAAGTTGTCTCGTATGTCTCCGCTTAAATTATTGGACAGCAATTGTATGTAACACTGGAAAATGTTGACGTGTTTATTTGTTCATATCTTACTCCTATGTAGTTCTATAGAGAATGCCAGCATTAGACAATCCCCTTTTTGGATTTATCTATGTTTTAATTTTATTGCATATTGTCATTATTTGGTATAAATCTTTTTATTAAGAGAATAAATGCTGCTAAACTTCTGAGGTAGTCTCAGGTCTACTTTATGGAAAACAAAAACCAAGTGCAAGCAATAACACATGTACAGTTACATTCTAAATGGCTGAATATTAATAAGCTACAGTATATCATAGCTGCAAATTTATAACATTTTAGGTAGAAACAACAGTTTTGTAGTTGAAGCTCATTGATTTAGTTGAACGCAGTTGGTTCAAAGCTCATTTGGGTGTCCTGTCTCATTTAGTCTATTGGGAGCTTTTACTCTGTGTCTCTTGTTTGAATGGTGCTGGAGGGAGCAACATGGCATCATTTCCTGCTGGTTGAGCAGTCATTCTTCTTTCACATTGAATCTGAGGGGATTTTGTGTCCAGCTTTACCATAGATTGCCCTGACATACATTACACGCTCACGTCTTGTCATGTTTTCATCATTTTACATTACGCAAGATTTACTTGCATCATTTTCTAGAGTCACCAAACATCATACTATGGTTCCTGCTACATACAAGGGTTTACATTTTGAACACAGCTTTTCCCCTAAACTGGGGAATGTACCCACAGCATGATTTCACCTGTGCTTTTATACCCTCACTGCAACTAAAATTAAGTTAAATAATGTAGCAAATATCTTGGCTTTGCTTTTAATATAGTTCTTTAAAATTTAGATCAGAATCCCTTCATTTTTCCGCAGTGAAAATTGCTCCTCTCTTAGCTTACTGAAATGACTTGAAACATAAATATAAAAGCCAAATGAGTCAAAGATTATCTAATGGAGCGTGCATCAGTGCTGTTTGTCACTGGCTTTTTGAGTATCAGTCAATGGGAACATCATTTTTTCAACTGTTGAGACCATCTTATATTCTAAGTAGCATCAGATTTGAGTTGTTGCGATGGGATTTATCATTCATTTAAGTCCTGAACATTTTCAGTCACTGGTAAAAGTTTGACAGCTGGGAACTGACAGATATTGAATCCATGTGAAAAATGGCTGGATTTGTGACAACAAATGGCGAGAAAATATGTTTCATTTCAGTTTGATCAGGGGGAAAAAACCCTTTCCATCTGAGGGTTGGCTGACAAACAGCACCATGATATGTCAGCTTTGCTGCACATTTTCTGCGTGATAAGGAAAATCCAGAGGGAGGGAGATCTAATATTAACAGTGGTTCCTCTCTCAAAAGATATCTGTTTGGTTGTGACATCCCTGCCAGTCAGCAAGATGGGGCAGAAATAAATCTGTCAATATGGTACGTTGTGTTCAGTCCCGAACCACATTGTTTGCTGCCTTAACCAGTCTGTGATGTACGTTTTATTGCTGTAAAACACATGTAAGCAGTCACGCCTACTGCAGATGAAGAGAATAAAGCCTTGACAAGATCAAAGTGGATGTACTATGTCTCCAGGTGAGGATGTAGCTGCTTAAAGTTGCACAACTATAGTCTGGGAATCCGGTTAAACTGACATTTTTTTCTGTTTTGTTGGAAATATCTGTCTTGCAACATGATTATCAGTCAAGATATAAGTTTTGGTCGTGGTTCCTTGCATCACAGCCACCACACCCCCCACCTCAAAAGGGCTTTTTTTCACATTAATCAAAGAAATGTCACTGCAACACTGAATTGTCTGTGATAAAAGCTGACAGATGACAAAGATGTGATGGAATCTTTGGTTCTTAGTCCAAAAACAGAGGCCTTACGCTGCATTGTAAGGCCAGTCTATGGTAAAAATCTAAGCTAAATTTATTTCCTTACACTGCAGGGTTGTTGTGCAAAAGTCAATTTTGAGATTTTGCTTCCATAAGATCCTCTCAGAGACTTTTAAACAGAAAGGTGAGCGAGTCAAAAGTGAGGGAAATTAAATGAAGCATGTTTTATCACACATTTTCACTTTGTGCAAATCACAACAATAATAATGATAAAATCACTTCACAGCATTTACTAGTGGGATTTCTCCTTAGCTAAATATCTTGATTCTGTAAATTATATTTCTACACAAATGTAAATTTTCACATGACTTTTAGATAAATTAATGAGGGCTTCAACCTTTAAGGAAATGGATTTGCATTTATAGTCACAATCACACTTTCATTTCAATTAAATGCACTATAGGTCACACATTCACACAAGCTACTGAACCAAAACAAGATGGCTAAAGCATCTTCAAACATAAAATGGATTAAATTCTTACATATTATCTGTGTACTCCGATTATTTTCCTCTAAAGATGTCTTTTGTAAAACATTTGTCACTTGTTCTTTTTGTGAACAATGTTTATTTTGAACGTTTAAAAATAAACCTGTTTTCATAAAGGAACAATTTAGATTAGATTAATAATTTATTCAAGAATAACTTCATTGTAATCCAAGCTAATAAGAGCATTGCCTGTGCAATTATTAGTTTTAGCATGCTTTTCTAATATCACATTTAGTTATTCAGTTAGATGTAAATATGAGTTTGGTTTCTGAGCCAAACCCATGACACTCTGCTTTATAAGTAACTAAATAACATGAAAAGTCTAACAAAATTGTTGCTGGTTCAAGAGAGATATAAGTGAGTATTTAAATGAAGATTGAAGAGATTTTACCATGGTGATTGAACTTTGTCGACAAAGACTAATCAGTGACTTTGCCACAAGGCAAGTTTGGTATTTGGCATTCAGGGAACAGCAGGACACCATGGTGTAGGAATGGATTCTTGTTTTCTTTTTTATTGGATTACTTGGACATGGTTTCCCTGTGCTGCTGAGGGATAATTTTGGTCTAGGTATGAGAAATACTCATGGCAGCCGTGCTGAAGTAGAGCTTACTTTTGAAATGGGATGAAAAATTGTGGATGGGGGGAGTGATTTTTAAGAACTGCCATGCTCTGCAGTGTTAAAATGACCAAGCATGATTTTTCAGTAATTGGCCTCTGTGGACACATTCGATTAGTGGCTGCCCATCTACCCCACAACCCCATTTTGTCTGTACCAACCAGTTCTAAAGTCTGAACAGCACCAGGGGAGTTCACTAGGAACAAAATGAGCATTTCATAGACTCAACTGTACTTAAATTTCTGATACCAGTGTTTTACAACACTATATATAAATATATATATATAATATATATAATCATTTTCTATCTAGCCTGAAGAAAAGCTTAATTACATCGTGTGTGATGTCCGGCTGCTCACCCCAGACTGGCTAGTAGTGGTTTCTGTCCAAAGCGGAAGGTATCACAGCTAGCGCTGCCTCGCTTGGCTCCATTGGTAATTTGTTCTTTGTTCAACTCTTGCTGTTTATTTGACATTCTGCTCATCTGTGCATTTGTAAAACTGGGCATTGTGCTTTATTGATTGGCCAAGACCTGGTCAGTCCAGAAGAGTATGTGCCCGCCAGGTTATCGGTGACATCACCCTCAAGAATGCAGCATTTCCCTTTGCTTTTCCTTATTAATAGTTTTTAGGAGTATATTAAGACTGCCTACGCCGCCTGATTTATTGAGACACATCCAACACCTCACGTTGCACCCCAAAGGCACTGGGTAACAATCCAGAGTTACGTCCTTTCCCTGCAAAAAAGTATTTATTTACTCACTCTCAGGGAGGCAATGAATGCAGCTTTAACTGACAAACAATCTTATGATGCAGTCTTCATGTCAGTGCTGGATTTTTTTCCTTCCTTTCTTCCTTCCTTCCTTCCTTCCTCACTCTCCCCTCCATCCTTCCCCTCCCCTGAATATCTAGTCAGTTGTCAGTCCTTTTTCCCTCGCCATGGGCCCTGTTGACACAGGAATCCGTCATTTCTCACATGGGGGAGTGTGGGACATGTTGGCGGCCATTACTATTCATGAGGCAGCGTGATCCACTCTGTCACCCGTTGTCAGCAAGAGGTGTCTGTCTGCACCGCTGCTCCCTTTACTCTCTTTATCAGCCAGGGGTGGCTAATGAGAAGCACCAGGTTAATACCACCACTAGAACAGCAATGACTTTAAACCTCTTAATTCATTTAGACACTACTAATTGAAACCCATGTGACCTAAACTGTGGACACCATCCATTTTCATTCAAGCTACAGCTGAAAAGGAAAATACGAAAGTATTTTAGGGATTTCGTACAGAATTTACTCCCCTTGAAATAAAACGTTCCCTTTTTTTAAATTAGCATTTTCACCAGCTTCTATGTGAGAGTTTACCGTAAAAGTAAGCCTTGTTGGGAAATGTTATACGGCTTCAACAGGAAAAAAATGACATGCAGTACAAAAAATAACCAGCTTTAGATACGCCAGTACATCCAAAACCTATTAAAGTGAGTAAAAACAGCAGCCATGACTAAGACTAGCAAACCTCCTGGATGTAGTTGAGTGTAAATGAATAACTTATTCACCCTACAGTCATCTGTCATGACTTAGTCATCTTGTGCAGGAGTGTTAAATCAACATGCAGCGAAGACTCCAGGCTTGTTGACTAAAACCAGGAGCTCTTGCTCTACCTCCTTCCACTTCCCTCTTGCATATTTATCCCCACAGTTTTTGTCAATGCTGCTGGAAATGAATATTGACAAGAGCGGGAGGGCGTTCTCCATCCCATTGCACGGTCAGCTTGGTTCATCTGGCACCTTAAGGCTTTTCTGTCTCTTACTGTGTGTGATAGCTGAGCACAATGAGCGCCAAGTTTCTGCTCCTGTCTGTTGCATCTTTATGTTGCACTGACGGGCTGTGGCCTGATGATAAAAGATCATTCCCCCTGTGTTAGATGAAGCTGTAAATATTTAAATGAGGCCATCACTAGTCGATGCTGTGAGAGGCAACGGGTCCATCTTGTGTGCGACAGCTGGATATATTTAGTTGACGGCATTATTGTCCCCAAAAGTGCCCGATTTGCCTGCGTAAATTGCAGCAGATATGTACTCCTCCCTGTGCCCGCAAAGGCAAATGCTTATTCATTTACTCATTTGTCATATCAATAGTTATTTTATAGTGGCGCAGTATTAATTGAACTGCTTCGGCTGCACAACTATTCGAAGCCCAGTACATCTATTACAAAGGGAGCGTGCCGGAAACATTGCTGAACAGGCTCACAAATCAGCCTCAGTTGAGAGGAGAGCCTCACAATAATGTAACACAATCACACTAATCTGTCATTTACAGCACACTCCTTCCTCGACTATGCAAAGAAAATGTTTTAAAAGCACCGAGTGGCAGTGGTGGGAAAATGTAATTGTATGCATGGAAGTTTCACTTTGTTGCCACGTGCCCCATTTAGTTGTTTTTTGAGCTTTATGAGGAGACATTTTGTATATGTTGGTTAAGATTTTAGTAGTAGTCTTTGTTGCTACACATTATTTAAAACATCAGCTTGTAGGATCCGCCGGTGCTGAATTAGACGACTGACTTACTGTTCAATATTTTATAATAATCATAATAAAGGTTAGAGGTCATGTAAAACTCAGTAGATAAAGGACAAGTAACAGAATAAATGTGTAAGTCTACTGCTCACTTTGGTGCCTTTAATTCATCCGTTATCTTTTGAAAGACTTAATAATACTTCTGTGACTCAGCATCCTGTTCTCTAAAACAAACAACATGCTCCAGAGCTGATGGGGACATCCAATTTAACGGCCATCTTAATGGAATCTATAATAAGCGCAGTGGCACAATAATGACAAAGCATTGCATCTTCTGATAACACAGCAAGCATCAAAACCCCTGTGATCTCTAAATAAGTCTACTTTTTTTTTCTGTCAGACGCAAAGGACAAAATGTCCAGATGTTTCAGTCGAGATGCTGGTAAATAAATTCCCTGTGGAATTTCTCCGCTCTCCAGTGGCCTCTGAGCTTCGCAGAGGTAATCTCTGGTCTGCAGTGCTGGGGCTTCTCCGTGTTTCCTGTCGAACATCTGTAACACTTCCCCCTAACCTTAAATTCATGGGCACCTATTCCTTTTTGTCTTTGAGTCAGGTCAATGTTTTCATAACCAAGTTACAAACTTGTGGTTCAAGATGAGAAAAACACTTGCACTGTATGATGATCTCGTCTATCTCTGACAGGTGAAACAAATTTGGGACAGTGTTTGTCAGCCAAGTCGGTCAGCACAGTTCAGTCCAGGTATGCCATGACAATGATAAAGCACACAGGAGTCTATGTAAACTTATTATGGGGGACTACAGAGGACATGGATACCTTTATGAGGTGGGACTGTTCTGCAGTGGGAAAATGTTGAAATCTACCTCTATGCTTATGCTCATATCTGCTTTATGTCAGAGGTGATGCACAGCACAAGGGAAATATTAATCCTGTAGTTGCCCAACCTAAAAATCTAACAAAGGCTTCCTTTTACTTGATGCAGGCTACAGCACACAATAACCTGATGTAGCAATGGTGAGTTTATGCCATTCATTGAATATTTAAATAAGATTACACAAGAGCCAGAGGAATGGCAGACAAATGGACACAAATCAGGTTTCATTTGTTTACTCTTTTGCAATTTTGTTAGCTATCCCCATCCTGGCTCCGGAGGTAATGATTGTGGTGGGACCAGATTAAAGGCTGTAGTCAGCTGTTTAGTGGGACTCTGCTAACAGAGATTAGCAGCAGCTGCTTGGCAACAGACTTGCTGGAAAGAAGAAGGGAGATAAAAAAAAAAAAAAAACCTCAATACAGGGTTTCATTGTCTCAGACCACAACCACCTTGATGTGAAAGAATTCTGACAAGAGGAGGCAGTATGAACGTGAAGGATTGGCAATCTTTCTATTCTTTAAGCCACATCAAACCTGTCTTGACAGCTTGTAGTCTTTCTCCTCTCTTTCTTCTCTCTCCCCCCTCGCTTCTTGGGGGTGTACGCATGGCGAGTTGTTGCAGATGTTGCCTGTAATGATGCAGACGGCGCACACAATCCTACAGAATGGAAGCGGAGCTAGCTGAAATTAGTAAAAATTACTTTCTCATTACGTCCCTCATTGCTTCTGTAAGTAGTCAGAGTTTCCACACGATTAGGAGAACGAGCCATGGAGCACTGGGGCTCACAGCACACACTCGCTCACACACAGAAATGTACACACACACACACACAGATAAGAGAGAACAGTAACTTGGGTTATTCTTAATTCAGCGCTTCTGGTTAACCCCTTATGTCAATTTTTCATCAACAACTGAACAAATACTGTATTATAGCTGCTGCACGAAGATATATTGTTCTTCATGCGTCTCCTGCTAACTTTTTTTTTTGCCTTTCTTTACTGTTAAGTTAAATGATTTAACCCTTCAGCTGTCAACCTTTCTTAGACCTGATGGGGAGCTAATTATTCCATGAACTTCAATGAAAGTACCATGCCTGTTTGTCCTTGTCTGAATGGAATCAGACTCTCTTTTGGTGTAGTTCTTTAAAGACCCGGGGCCAAATACATTTTAATAAATTTGCAAGGTGAATTTAAATATTTGGCTTGAGTGTTACACACTGAACAAGTCTCTAGCCTTGAACAATGCCTCAAAAATGTTTTCAATCTAAGACTTAATGAACACTTAATTTCAGCGTTTTTATATTAGGTTCCCATCAGATATGTTTAAGCAGACAAATCATGGATCCAAATTCAGCTGTTTTAAGATTTACACGCTGCCAAACTAGAATACTTTTTTTTCACATGGGTATGGACAAGTAGTGAAGATTTGCACAAACAAAAGCACAATATTGTGCTACCATGCTTGGAAAAAAAGGAGCAGGAAGAAGAAAACTTATAACTTATAGATGGTTTATCTAAACTTGAAAAGAAAAATTTCATTCTAAATCAACATAATGCCACCATACATTCATATAACGCTGGGTTCTTATTTACCCCCACTTTTATGCTTAATCTTTAGTGTATAATAACTTGTAAAGGTGAAGTTGGCATGGCTGAGTGATGGATCACTTGAGATGGTCCGGAACAGCAGCATGCCAGGATCGCTTTACACAAAACTCAGGAACATAGAAAATGCAAGGCCTGCACAAAGCATTGCAACAGGAAACCCGGAAACTGGTAATCTGTGAACCACAGAAAAGAGAGGTCCTTTTTTTTTTCTCCCTTTTTTTTATAGGATTGATTTTTTTTCTTTCTTTCTTTCTTTTTTGCCGTTGACTGTCTCATGTGCGATGTAACTTTAGAAAGGCAGGGATGGTGACTGCAACCGCAGAGGAAAAAAATTAATCTAGTATTTGTTTTTCTGTTAGCAAAACAGGCAAAATAGACAAGCAAAGTAACTCATAAGCCTGAGCAGACTCCTTACAACACTGAAGATTATTAATCAAGTATGACTGAATACTTTGACTTGTAAACTTCTATCACGTTGTTCAGTTTTAGAAGTGGACAGCGACATTACACCCACAAAATTAGCCTTTTTTATTAGCCAAAAGCATGGTTACAGCTATATTTAGTCTAGAACCACTTTAGCACGTATCCCTGGCTGCAGTGTCTCATACAGAGCAAGATGTGTCACGAGCCCATTTCTTCCAACTGTGTGATATTTCTCTCTGCTGTGCCTGATGCCTTGTAAAGTATCACCCCTAAAATAACTTCTCCGCTGGAATTCAGGAATAGGAAGGAACCGTGTTCATGTAGTCACTCTCTGGGAACCCACACATTTGATCCTGAAATACACTAGCCTTGCGTCACGGCTGAACCTTTACATAGGTTTAAAGAGGAAGTGATGCCAGTTTTAGCAGGACTATGAATGTCTGTGCCAAAGTCTTATGGTGTGGAGATGCTGCCAGCTTATCCCCCTCCATGTAAAAGACAAAGGACTTTTTTTTACTGAGCACAAAGTTTCTAGATTATATCTACCAACTGTACACATCTCTGTCCATTTATTTAAAGTGTTACAGCAGCGCAAAATTATACAGTTTTACTAATTTTGTCATGAGAAGACATTAAAAACATGAAAACAAGCTAAGTACATTTCTGGATTTTTTTTTGTAAGTTTTTTTGTTTTCTGAATTTTTAAATACTGGATACAAAAAGCAATAAAGGTGTTTTCATTTGGAATAAGTAAACCTAATTAAAGCTCTGTTGGCTGCAGTTCTGTTAGGGGTTGTTGCTTAATGCCTTTTATGGTAAATATAATGTGTTTCTATTCATTAGCCAGTCAGGTCAGCAAGAATGTCAGTAAACAGAAAAAGAGACCTTCACCCTTTATCTTTAGGTACACCATAAGAGTTTCCAGTTATCCATCCATCCATCCATTATCTACCACTTTGTCCCTAACGGGGTCGCGAGGGGGCTGGAGCCTATCCCAGAAGTCAACGGGCGAGAGGCGGGGTACACCCTGGACGGGCCGCCAGTCCATCACAGGGCTAACACAGGGCCATGCACACTCACACTCACTCCTATGGGCAATTTAGAATCACCAATCAGCCTATCCCCAAGGTGCATGTCTTTGGACTGTGGGAGGAAGCCGGAGAACCTGGAGAGAACCCATGCTAACACGGGGAGAACATGCAAACTCCACACAGAAATGCTCCCGGTTAGAGCCCCGCTTACTCGAACCGGCAACCTCCTTTCTATGAGGCCACAGTGCTAACCAACTGCGCCACCATGCAGCCCAGTTTCCAGTTATATTAAAAAAAAAAAAAAAAGATTAAATCTTCATTGGAAAGAAATGAAATACTTTTGTGTCTCAATGGAGCACAAAGAGATGGGGACAGCCAGTCAGAGCCTCAGGAACTTCAGTTAAACTTTTATTTATCAGAGTTATAAAACATGGCTAAAAGCACAGTTCTCTATATTTTATCACATTCATGTTTTTTCCTAATTTTGTGCTTTTTATCCGCTTTTACATTTGGGTTGAGTTCATGAATCTCTTTACAACAGACATTGGCTATAGGCTACAACAAAACCTCAGAGCTCAGGTTATAGAGATTTAATAGACAGTGCTGCAAATATCTTGAGCCACCACTTTTTTTCTTTTTGTATTATTTTATCAATATATTAACAGGAAAATGTGGGTCCTTATAAGTTCATTGTGATGCATAGACACATAATTGGCTCTTCTTGTGATGTAGGTGCTTTTTAAATATAATATTTCTGAAGTAGATGGAAATGAAAATTGAGAGCTAAAAACATGAGCACAATGCCTTGGTTTGTACATTTCCATACACTGTGTGAAGGACGAGTTACGTGGCCCACTGATGTCCATTTGCCTGTGCAGAGGGAGTGATTATGGCAGGTCAACCAATCGGGAGGCAGTGCAGTTCCTCCAGCAAGCCAACAGCTTGCTGTTCCCAGATGATGAAGCTGTGAGTAGGTCAAATGCAAATTGTCTGAATGGTTGGCTTAAACTGGGTAGGGAAGAACACAAAAGTTCAACAGCACAGTCCATTTTTTTGTTAAGAAAAAATCACATCTTTGTCCTTTTATGTAGGAGGTCTAAAAGCTGAAAAATCAACAAAGGAACAAACATAAGTGAGCGTTGCATTCATCTGTGGTCATTCCCCCCGAGTAAAAGCTGTAACAGGCTGGCCTGCATCTGAAAAAGTGTAGCAGCAATGCAATACCGGTGTGGCATCATGCTGATACCTTGGATATAACGGCAGAGTCACAGATGTGATAACTGACAAGAAACTATTATTACATGGCCTGCCTTTTATAGGAGCCACTAGGATGATGTCACACTAACAACTGATTGCAGATGAGTGGATAAAACATCCATCTTGTAAATTTGCATAAGAACGCAGATAATCTTTATGCAACTAATAAATTAGTTATTTCTGGCATAAAAATTCCATTTTCATTTGATTTGAAATGAATATTTTTTGCACCGCTGTGTTATAAATTGAACCCTCTATTGCAGCAATGATAATGATAAATAGGGGTAAAATTTGGCCTAAATCACCATGTGTGGAAATGCAATATAGAGGCAGCCTGACTCTAAATCTATTACATGCAAATGGAAAAAAACAAAAGCTACTTAAGACTACACAATAATTGCTGTATAATGTATGCTGAATAGAAGTGCCTGTTATTCATAGCCCGTTGTCTTAGCTTCCATTTTCTGTTTCTAAAAGAGAGTTGGCTCCTCTGTATTCCCCCATCACATTTGTTTTCATAAAGAATGCCAAAGCTGTTAATCTTGGTGTGGCTGCGGGGGCTTGCCAGGACGTGGTCTCAAACAGACCCAGAAACAGTCATGGGCCTTCTGCTTTGGCAGCTGGATTCAAACAGTGACCAACAAATGATAGCTATGTTGTAATTTCCAGTAGTCTTTCATTCGGCTCACTTCGAGCTGCAGAAGAGCAACTGGTCATTTAAAATCAACTTTGATTGCTTATTTACTTCCTTAGCATTTAGTATGCTCACTGAGCTGGGCTGAATTGATTTGCTATAAGCCAGATATTTTCTTTTTTTAAATAAATGCAACTTTAACATCAGAGTAGGTTTTGGTTCCATTTTGTATTGTTTTGTCAATATTGTAGTGTTTGCTTTTTACTCTTTATGACAAATGTTTGATTACTCTAGATTAACACATTATAATGAATGGTTATCAGTATGAAAACAAAGAGGATGATTTAGCAGATTTCAAAGAATGTTTGAGAGTATTAAGATCTAACTGGGCCATTTGTTGCACCTTGATTTCATTTCATTTTTAGTGGACTTGCTGCTGTACTTCAGATTGTTGCATTCCTGCATCATTCACTTCTTTTTTGCTAGTTTAAAATGTGACTCAACAATATTTCCATCCATTCATCTGTCATCTGCTCTATTTATCATAATGAGGGTTGCAAGTAGCTGGAGCCTATCCCAGCAAGCATTGGGTGAGAGGCAGGATACACTCTGTACAGGCCACTAGTCCATCACAGGACCAACACAGAGAGACAAACAAACAGAGAACCAATCACATTCACTCCTAAGAACAATACTTTGAATCAACAATTGTAGGGTTTCCAGTTCTAGTTGTACTGCTTTAAAATCATCCATCCTCCCCCACTGTGTTTAGCAACTAGCATTAAGGATGCTATCATTAGTGCGCTAATTTTGGCTAAACATCTCTACTTTGGTCTTAAGGACATAGACTCAAAGCATTTGAACTTTTAAAACAAAATATATCTTTTCATTGTTCTCTTTTTTTAACTTGTACTGTCATGAAATGTTACATTTAGCTTGCTAACTATAGAGTAGTTATTTCTGTGTTTTCTTTTATGAACATGTTCAATTTGATCAATAGTTGTTCATTTAAAGTTGTATCTGCCTCTTTAACCTACAAAGAATTACTTTTTTTTTATAACACACTGAGTGAAACCTTAATAATGACTGCACGTTTTCTATGCAATGTGGTTAAATAATGCCTTTACTGCAAGAGGAATTTATGTGGCTTGGATGTTAGCAGTGCCACCTTAACTGATCAAATCTCCCTGACAGCTAGACTGACATTTAAGCATTGCTCTCAGGCATTACAAAATGGAATCTCTCCCCTGTAAAGGATTGGACATCCTAATGAATGTGTGAATGGCCCTACAAGATATTGATATTCAAACAATCTTAACCTGCAGGATTACTTGTTCCTGTCTAAATGGCAGGTTATGTCAGTGTTAATCTGCATTATGAGGTCACTCAAACAGGGCTGACATTTTGCCTGCCTGGACAGACTCCCTGTCGCTTTGTGTTTGTGGTACCAACCTGTGTAAATAAAGGAGCTCTGCTCTTCTGTTTTACATTGCTTGAGAATTTGTTTAGGATTAGAAATCACATTTTGCCCCAAGCCTTGCTTGCTTTAGATCAGTCAGCTCATCTGCAGATCTCGGAGCTGATAAACACCACCGTTTTCCAGGCCTCAGCGCTTTTTTAAGTTCTGCAATTTGCAGAGAGCGAGTATGCTGTGTTCCTGTCACACCACGGGCCGAATGTGGGTACAAGAGGTGGGGAGTGAGGAGACGTTGGCACACCTGCAGGTTGTGACAAGTGTGCAAGGCATGGCAGAAAGAGTAAGCGCTTCAGGGGTTATCTACCTAATTTCAAATCCATTCTGGGAGGAAAGCCTGAGCGCAATTCCCATCTTTATAGAAAGATTTAGAGCGAGTCAGTTGACAGGGTAAAAAGGCAAGGACAGCCTTTGTGTGGGAGATGAGTGACAAAATGAGTCATGGCCGTCAGTTGGGTTATGGAGTGTGATGGGGAACAAAGAGACTGCGCACCTGTCAAAGAGCAAAGCCATTAAACCAAGTATCACTCTGCCTATCTTCATCACTGGACCTGGATTTCAAACTTTGGTGAGAAATGGAAAAGCCAGCCTTTTTTTTAAACTATGTAAAAGATCAGGACTTTTATCAGGCTAATAGGTCATATTTATTACCTGTTGTACATAATTTCTCAGCAACATCACATGCATTTAAAAGATAAAAATTTTTTTTTTAAATCGGCAAGAACATTTGGGTGACAAGTTGGATGGAAAAGATGCGTTTGAGTGATATCTCCTGCAGTGTTTGTTTGGTCACACTTCTCAGGTGCTGTCATGCATGTCTCCCCAACACTGTGCCAGGCCCACATTGCTATTTCTTGCCAACTGGAAATATGGCCATTGCATTATTTGTATATTTGTAGAACATGTTGCACAGGCTGCATATGGGTCCTTCACCTTGCTGCTGTACAGAATCTAAACTGGGAAGAGCAGTGACTGTCCTTACTTTGTTTGGCACACCAATCTGTTGGGGTTGAGTCACAATGGCCACCTACAAACTACTTCCCTTTGTATAAACTCAAGCTGGCTGCCAGCTTCTGAACTAGCTTAACAGGAACTGAAAATGAAGCAGACCAAAGCGTACTGAGGTTATAGTATTTGAATGCAGAATACACGAGATAGAGCTTTTTGCTACCCTATATGGCATTTTATTTACATAAAATGTTTACATTTTGCAGGCTTGGTGCTTCTGTAAGTGCAGGGCATTGATATTAGAACCATCAGAGATGGTACTTCGTCCTATTATGATGGTGGACAGTTAAGTGCCACCGAGCTCAACCATTTAGCGGTTTAGTTACTACTTCCACAGTGGGACTGAAACTTTTGGATTGATCTCTGTTATGTTCACTGAATTCTTTGGATCAGGTATTGTTAGTTGTCCTTAAGACTAAGAGGAAGCTCAGATGGGATGCATTGTTTTCAGTAAGTGCTGAAAAACATTATTTGTCATTCTGACTCAAAACGTTTACTATTGCTTATGAATGTTTTTAATGTATTATCATTAAGTTGTTTTAATGAGTTATGTAAGTAATATGTTGGGAATGAGTTAGTTATGCTTTACCTTTGCTCAGCTTTGTTTGGTCAGCCGGGGTGTTTTTAAAGTGCTCATACAAATAAAACTAGATTAAACTAGAATTATACCAGTTTTTACCAGCATGGTATTTTTTTTGGTAATTAGCAAAAAGAAATTAATCCAATAATTTTCCAAAGGTGGTCTGGAGTGTGGACCAGTGTTATCAATGTTACTACTTATGTTACCGCACCACCCTAAGGGAACCCGTCCCCCAATTTCACAACTGGGCTCTGACCGAAATTTATTTTTCCTACAGTATTTCTAATTGATTTAATCTTATATTACTTTTTATTTCTTATCCTTACTTAAAGAATGTCCTATCTTCATGTAGATATTAAATGCGTCACAGTCTTTCCCCCCCTCTTTTCCGTTTGATAAATCGTGCTGTAAATCTTGCTCTTGATAGAAGTAACAAATGAAAGTAGTTGAAAGGTCAGTTAAAGGTGGGATGCAGCCACCAGCAACTTCCAGGGTGCTCTGTGTGTTTTGCATTGATTTGGATCTTTTGTATCACAAGAATAAATTATTCTTTCTTTTGATGATTAAACCAGAGATGTTGATACTTATATTTGAGGAAGTTTTAATATTTTTTGGTGCGTGTAAATATAAATATTAAAATACTCAATCACTTCAAACATCTCTGAAACATCTTCCTAGTTTTTACTGTCTATTTATCAGGACAAGTATTGTGTTGACTAGTTGTTGTTTCATTTACAGCATATCATCTGACCTTCTGTTTCATTTATCTGCCTCATCTGAGCTATACATCTGTTCTTATGTTCCCTTCTCTCCATTTGTTGATGATCTCTTCTTATCAGCATTTGTTTTACTAAGTATAAAGAAAAAGATAAATGATACATCAGAAATTATTTATCCCCTATATAAATTTTCATTGTTCCTCCCACTCATCATGGTCTTTACATTGCATGAAGTTTAACTGTATATCTGTTCCTCATTGGGTAAATGGGGATCTATAAAAAGGCTTATTTGGCCACCACCAGCAGATAATACTGACTACATATCATTTATATGCTTGTGCAAAGAATTGTGCACCTAGTAGAAAGGGTCAGCAAATCATTAAAACAGTGTTACCTGCTGGTATATACATGGGGCGCCCCTCTCAGATCAGCCTATAAACCTATATTGATGAAATGACTGTTACAAACACAATGAGAGTGCAGCATTAAATGACTGGGTAAAATTTGAACTTTGCTGAACATGTTTTATTCCAGGCTGCACATTAATTAGCTTTTTTTTTGTAGGTGGCACATTTTGCCATCAATTAAATACAATAAAGTTTGATTCAACTGCCCTGACAGATTGCAGTTGTTGTTTTTTAAGTCATCCTCTCTCACTGTCAGACATATTTACCTTCTTTTCTGATATAAAATCATCCCTTGCTGTTTATCATTTCTACCCATCTTAATCTCCAGTATAAAAAAAAAAGACAAGGATCAGACCCACAGTCTGCTCTGTGTGCTCTCATTTAGCTTACACTGCTTGCGTTATTTAGTTAAACTTGTTTATGGCATTGAAAGTCAAAAGGAGAAGCAACTAAAACAAAGCACAAACAGGTTGATTTATATATTTCCCACCCGTCAGTGTAGGGATGAAGCTTAGTCAAATGCAACATCAATGTATTTAACATGTAGAAAATATCTTAACAAACTATTTTTTTTTTATCTTAGACTTCAGCCTGAAGTTTAACTGCATTTGCTCCAAAACCGGTGATGCCTTAGCCTCCTGGTTCCTAACAAGAGCAACTTGTAATTGCTGATTCATAGGCAAACTTCTCTAAAACTGTGATTTTTCACCTCACTGTCGTGCTAAAGTTTTTTCTTTTCTTTTCTTTTCTGGATAATAAGTTAATTTAGTAAAATAATACAAAATTCAGTTACTGACATAATAAAAAATGTAAGTTCTCCAAGCGTTCAATATAAAACTGTACAAACATATCAAATAAAATTACATATACAAAACTAGCCAACATATAAAACTACTTTACTACGACAGAAGCTGCAATTCTCATGACGTAGAAGTTACAGTATCACATGATGAAAACCTGCTTCTACACCAGCCTAACTCTCTTTAACTCAGTCATTAAGTTTAATAAGTGATTTTAATAGAGGACTACTGATGTTACCTAATAAGTTGACCATAGGCTGACTTGTTTAAAAGTGTATCCTCTGGCTCCTGCAATGCAGCCACACCTGACAGCCTGTGAGCACCTTTCCCAGAACAATCCCTTTTCACCTTTTTCATCTCGATTCCCCTCCTCCCCTAAATAATCTCCAGATAAGAAATAACATAGCCGATGATTAATTATAGCCATTGTGCTTGTGGACTGATATACTCCCCCCTCACATCTATCTTTATCCCCCTCTAACTCCCACTCTCATTCTCTTCCATGTGACCAGTTGGCTCTGAGGATGGTTTTCAGAGGGACATAAAAGCGAGTCAGCTGTAAAGCTAAATTAAAGTCGTTTGCTCTCCACACAGTCTACTAATGTAACGCACAGCTTTGGGGACTATTGGTCTGTCTAGTTATAAAGTAACTCATTCTTTAAGGCGGTATGTAATAATTGAAAGTGATGGAAAGGAACAAAATTAGAATGGGCATAATTTAATGATTAAGTGTTCATATCTTTATATATATATATATATATATATATATATATATATATATGTAATATAATTTCTATCAAGACCTCCTGCTGTCTTTTACTTCTGTCATTTCATTTGTTCCCTGTACTGAATTTAAAGCAAGACACATTGTTGCAGTAATTTAGTTTTCCATTTGTGTATCACTCTTCATTCAGCGTTCTTTTGGTGCTTGTTGGTAGTGTTTGTCAGTGTGCATTGTTTGTTTCGCTCAATTGATTAAAAA
Source organism: Kiunga ballochi (assembly GCA_037177335.1). Lineage (NCBI taxonomy): Eukaryota > Metazoa > Chordata > Actinopteri > Atheriniformes > Pseudomugilidae > Kiunga > Kiunga ballochi. Next base: position 5,846,084 of record JBAMIG010000005.1, read on the forward strand.
AAGATGTTGTCTCATGAATTGTGACAGAGTATTTCCTCCAGAGATTGCAGAGTTATTACAGAGCGGCAGGCTGGACACTCGTTGATGTATTGTGCTGGGCTTTGGGACAAGGCGAGGTGAGGAGGAGGAGAAGCGGAGCTGGCAAAGGACAGGCGGGTGTGCTCGGTTAAGAGTTAAAGACGGAGAGGAAAACAAGTTGCTTGCAGACACACCAACTTCATCACACTCCTCTCAACCTGACAGCGACTGGAGCTGCATGTCTTTTGCCAAGTTCCATCCTCTCAATCATCTTTCCATCAAACACCACCTTACTAGTGTTCAGACACACACACGCACACACACTCACATCACATATTACCTTACTAACAGGTTGTCATAGCACTGTCATATGGTTGTCAGTGTCAAAGAATCTCCACGTGTCTGGAACAGAGAATGCGGAGACGATAGTTTGTGTTGTCACTGACAACACCTCGTCTGAGTTATCCTAGGGTGTGAGACCGAACAAGGAGGGGGGGACAGAAAGTTTCAATAAAACCCATGTAGGATGATAATCCGTGTGATCTAGTCCCTGAAATAGTTGTGAAATCATTCTTGGTAACTTCAAAAAGCACTGACTTGATCAAATAAAAAGACTAGTCTGAGTTCTCCTGTGTCATACCCAGAGTATTAGAAGTATTAGAGAAGTATTTGTTGGCTCATCAATAAAAGATTCAGGAAATATTCTGTGACTATTGAAAACTAGTTTAAACAGCGCAACACATTTTATTTATATTAACATCAAAGATCTGGAGGACATCTTCTGTTTAGACATCCTTCCCACAGGATTCAATGGAGTATGGAGCCAGATCTGTTACAGATTGTGAACATACAAATTAATTTTGAGCTTTTTTTCCCTTCAGAATAGCTGAAAATGTTTCTTATCAAGTCTATTTTAAAACGGTAAAGTTTAAATAAGACTGAAATAAGCAACTACAGGCCAAACTCAACTGTGTCAACTGGACTGTCTTCCAGTCAAGTTTTAGACTGCACCCATTCACTGAACTGCACTGATCATAGTGATAAATAAGGATATTTGATATAAATGACCCCTAATAAATCATTCAATTGACTGGGGAGCTGGTTTTGCATATCTGGCTCTGAACTAAATTAGTTCAAAATGTAATTACAGTGAACCCTCGTTTATCGCGGGGGATACGTTCCAAAAAAAAACCGGCGATAGGTGAAATCCGCAAAGTAGTCAGCTTTATTTTTTACTGTTATTTTACAATGCAATCCTGTACTGCAGAATGAAACATAAAATAAAACCTCTTTTCAGGCCCAAAATGTGTTTAAGAAATAGAAATATTAACGTTTTCTTACAAATAACTATAAT